>OVAN01004410.1:0-25944 GCA_900406275.1 Anastatica hierochuntica
TTGCTAGTAAAACCTTCCTCGCAAATTCACCTGTTTCTTGTAGTGATTGGCTTCTCAGGTTCATTTGAAAGGCTAGAAATGATATGATCTTCGAAAATGTAAAGGGGAACGCCCATGACATTGTTTCCCATGCTATCCAAGAGGCCTAATGCTATAGGCAGGCAAATTACCCTGAGGAGGGTCCTGAGCACTTAGGAAACATGTCACCCTTTCCCTTTCAGGTAGGGATGTTAAAAGTGGGTAAAAACCTATAGGGTACCTAAATCTAAATTTGGTCTTGCGGCTACTGCTATCGTTGCTGCCCATAAAAGACTGCGAACGCAGGGTTTGATTCCGCCAAAAAATCGAAAAGCGCAAAATAAGATTCAACCTTCTGTTTGACGAAGGTTAACTCAGATTGCATCGCCCCTAACAAAGTCTTAGTATGCTGCAGCTCCGCCTGAAGCTCAGACTGGGTGTCGCAGACAGGACGCTGAACACCGGATGTGGTTGAAGACGCCTCTGACTGCAGCGAACCAACGCTACGACTGGGGAGCGAGCTACAAAACAAAATAAATAAAGAATTTTTTATATTAAAAAAATTATTCGTATTATTTTTTTATTAAAATATATATGACTACTAACCTCGGTGAAATGTTGTTCTTCTCGAACTGCGACATACCCGTGGATTGTACCGAGCTATCTGGGATGTCCATTGTCATCTCTATCTCGGCTGCATCAATCAGCGTAGTGACCTCATTGTAGAGGCGCTCAGACTTCGCATCTACCCAAGTTTGTTCGGTCCTCTGCTTCATCTCTTGTAGAACATCTAGGAAATCGACTGTGTTGGATTTCGTAGCGTCGACCATATTTTTAAAGGTAGTGCAATTATAACTACCGTAATATATTTAATAATTTATATACTAATTAATAATTAAAAAAAAATTAAACCCGACCCGAACTCCAAAGTAGAACGCCGAGCGTAATCAACGCTACCGGTGGCGTCGGATCCGGTGGGGCCTGCTGTGAAGACTCTGGATGCGGCGGAAATCCGGTAGATGGTACAGATTTCGAGACTCGTCCCGAACTCGAACTAGGCGTAGAGCTCTGCAACTGGTGTAGATAAGCTTGATAGGAGTTCGGCTCCATCTATATTTGAAATATATATTTTGGAGTTAATAAAAAAATTAAATAAATTTTTATAATTTTAGAATTTTTTATTTAAATTTATGTAAGTTTAACAATTTATAATGTCATTAATATTCTTAAGATAAAATATTCAAATTTATATCTAATATCCTAACTACTAACTAACTAATAAAAGTAAATTAATTAATTTAAATACTAACATTTTTTGTCGGAGAGTGTTGGAGAGTATAGATAGAGATTGTAGTGAGAGAGTTTGGTTGTAGAGAGATAGTGGATTTGTGTGGAATGAGATGTAAAGGGAGGGGGGTATATATATACTTTTATTCCCTCGCAAATTTGAAGCAATTTACTCCCAAATTTTTTCGTTTTTCCAAGGTTTTGCGAGGAAATTGCGAGAGATACTCGCAATCCCTTCTAAATTCATGGGAAAACGCCAAAATTTGCGAGTAAATTGCTTTCAATTTGTGAGAGAAAAGGCCTGGTACTCGCAATTTCTTCGCAAATTTTGGATAATCCGCCAAAACAATTTCTTATTGGCGTCCAAAATTTGCGAGAAAATTGCGAGAGTCTCTCACAATTCACTCGCAAAATTTTTAGTTATTTAAATAAAAATTATTTCCCCATAATTTCTTCCTATGGTTTATGGGTAATTTGCAAAACATTACAATTAAGGTATAAATGTCCTTACAATAATATTTTTTATATTTAAGATTATGGTATATACGAAATTGTATAAAAATTGTTATAGTATATAAGAATGATATAAATGGTCGATTTATTTTGTAAACATAAATCTAAGCAAACGGTCGAATTTATTGTTATAAATTGTTTTTAAAATGTTTAAAAAACTGTTTATAAGATTGAATGAATTCGGTTATTTTAAAGTATACGAGTTCAGGGTTTAGGTTTTAAAGTTAATTTTCGAGTAAATTGCGAGGATCACTCGCAATTGACTCGCAAATCATTTAATTAATAATAAGAAAAGTTTCCCAATTTTATTATTCACGTTTTTCTGTAAGATCAAATCAGTACAAAAATGGTTATACATTTATAACAATATTATTTGTTATAGTAACAAATTTCATATATATATGAAATTGTATAATACGACTCCTTGGAAAAGTATAGCTGTTAGAAAAGTTCGGTTCATTTCATAAATTTAAAAAACCCAAATGGTTAAATTGTTATATTATCTTTTAAAATTTTTAAAGGAATGCTATAAGATTGCATAAATTGTATTATTGATAATCCTTTTGGGGTTTAGGGTTTTGAGTTTAGAGTTTAGGGTTTGAAGTTTAGGGTTTAGGGCTTAGGGTTAAATTGCGAGTAAATAACGAGGATTACTCGCAATTCACTCGCAAATCCTTTTATTAATAAAAAAAGTTTCCCAGTTTCGGTTCTTAAGGTATTTCGGTAAGATCAAATCAGTACAATTATGATTATACATTTATAACAATATTATTGGTTATAATAACAGATTTTGTATATATGAAATTGTATAATACGCATTAAAAAGTATTAACTGTTACAAAGGTTTGGTTCATTTTATAAACTTATAATAACACAAGTGGATAAATTGTTATAATATCTTTTTAAACTGTTGAAGAAATGTTATAAAATTGCATAAATTGGATTACTGATAATCCTTTTGGTGTTTAGGGTTCAGGGTTTAGTGTTAATATGCGAGTAAATTGCGACTGATCCTCGAAATTTACTTGCAAATCATATAATTAATAAAAAAAATTTCCAGTTTTGTTCTAAAGGTTTTTCGGTAAGTTGCAAATCATTACAATAAAGGTTTAAAAATTTATTACAATATTTTTTTCGTTATAATAACATATTATGTATATTTGAAATTGTTTACAATATTTTTAAATCGTTATAATAACAAACACGTTCACTAATAGTTATTAATTATACGTGATATATTAGTATATTAACATCAATCATCAGATCCATCCTCATTATCATCATATACATAGATCGAATTGTCTTCATCGTCATCATTATCATCGTCATCATTATCATCGTCTGATTCAACCATAGTGTCGTCATTGTCGCTTGACTGTACATCTTCCAGCTCTTGTGAGGATGAGTCAACATGTATGACATCCTCAATGGATTCAATCGGAGGAACCGTCTCTTCTAGTGGTCTATCTTCTTGCAACACAATATCATCTTCAGATCCGATTATATGACCCCTTGGACTTACATGGATGATAGAAAGCTATTGCTCACGTCTTTCTCTTATTCGTGGATATGGGACAAACGTCACTTGCTCCGCTTGCGAGACGAGTACAAATGGTTCGAATTTGTTGTACCTTCTGTTAGCGTTTACGTATTTAACACCCAAATTGTCCACTTGAACACCTTGGCCAACTGTTAGGTCATACCAGTCGCACCTGAATAATACGCAAAGAAGATTCAATAGGCCCGGGTAACTAACTTCTAAAATTTGATTTATAACTCCGTAGAATTCTGTTTCCACATGTACGTAAACCCCGTAATTTGCATTTGACCTTCGAGAGCCGTGTTGGTACGTATGAAATGTATAACCACGGGTGAAATACATTGTTGCAGTGACTATCTTGGAAATAGGACCCTGAACGAGTTCGTGGAATCAAAGTGGGAACGGAACATCTCCATATCCATTGTTCACCTGAAGTGATTATTTAACATGCTAGTAAGTTAATATTATATGTTCAACGTCAAATTGTTTTAAATACTTACATAGAATTGCATCCACTTAGCAAAATCTCTTTCCTTATACTTCTCGTACTCTTTTTCTGACATGTTGGGATAAGACGCACGAATTTGGGCATCGAATAAGCTGCATTAATAAATTAATTGGTTTGTTAGTATATTGTACATATATAGCTAATATTAAATAAGCACTTAAATTACATGTCTACCTCTCAAATGGTTGCATGAAATCACAATTACGTAAAATATATGTGTGGACAGTGTGAAAATATGCAAAATCTTCCCACCAAACCTCCTTCACCTTCCCTGCAAGTCGCCCAATTTGTGAGAAGATGTCAGACACATCTAGAACATTATACGTAGGTGCTATGCTGCCATCGTCGTATCGGCGAGGTCTATTTTTTTTGGTTGGAACAGTTTGGCTGAAGTAATACTGAGTAAAGTGAGAAGTTTCCTCAGTCAAACTTCCAGCGACGATCGAACCCTCGACTCTCGCAAGGTTTTTAACTTTCCCTTTAAGGTATCCCATAAATCGCTCGAACGGGTACATCCATCTATAATGCACAGGGCCGGCAAGTGATGCTTCGTGCGGGAGGTGAATCGGGAGATGCACCATAACATCGAAGAATGAAGGGGGAAAATTTTTCTCCTTGTTGCAAAGAAGTAATGGAATATCACTTTTTAACTGCGATATTCCATCCTCAGTCAATGTCCGACTGCATAAATTGCGGAAAAGCAGTCTGATGCCTAAAAATCAAATAATAGGGAGTACTTAATAAACATAACATATACATTAATTATATTGATTCAAAATTTTTGCTAAATTATCTGTTAAATTACCCGCTATAGGTTCGTGAACATGTTGCGGAAGTAACTCACATAGGATAAAAGGTAAGAGCCGCTGCATAAATACATGGCAGTTGTGGCTTTTCATGCCGGAAATTTTTTGTCCCTGCTCAACACACCTTGAGAAATTTGAAACATACCCATCGAGAAATTTCATTGAAGATTCTGCCCAATCAAACAGAGCTCTCTTCGCTGCATCTGTTAATCGGAAGTTAGGTATTGGTAATTTTCTATCCCTTGTAATATGTAGCTCGTTTCTTACACAAATGTTGACTAAGTCACGTTTAGACTTCACATTGTCTTTCATATTACCCTGCACATTCAAAAGCGTATGCATGATATTGTCAAAAAAAAATTTCTCGATGTGCATGACATCAAGATTGTACCGAACCAATTGATCTTTCCAGTATGAGAGCTCCCAGAAATGCTTTGTTTATGCTAATTGTGACTTTCCAAATATCCATCGGGCATGTTTTCTCTAGTATGCCAATTTCCGCCATGCTTCACAGTTTCTTGAGCACCATAATACTCAATTTGCTGCAAAATAGCATCACCGATCATATACACTATGGCAGAAAGCTTCACAACTTTGTTCCTCATGAATAATTTATTGTTCCTCATGTACGGATTGGAGACTTGAAGAAATCGACGATGACAATCAAACCAGCAAGGTTTACGTCCATGCTTCAGTTGAAATGCACCTGATTGATGTGCACAGTAAGGACATGATAATCTGCCATGTGTTGTCCACCCAGATAGCATATCCTATGCGGGAAAGTCATTGATGGTCCACATAACGACCGCACACATCTTAAAATTCTTCTGCTGTGATTGGTCAAACGTACGACCTCATGCATACCATAAATGCTGCAACTAATGGATGAGAGGTTGAAGGAAAACGTCTAACGATTTCTTCGGGTGCTTCAGACCAGGCACTAAAATGCTCATAAACAAAAACTCCCTCTGCATGCACAGTTCCGGTGGGAGATTGTATGGCGTCAAGATAACGTGCCATAAAGAGAAGTTTCTACCTAACATACCGAATAGACTAAACTCATTTGTACACAAACCAAGAAACACATTTCTGCACTCGTTAGCGAAATCAGGGTATACCGTTCGAAAATGTTCCATGCTTTCGCATTAGACGGATGTCTAATCTCTTCATCTTCAGTTGTATGTTGTGCATGCCATCTCATAGCAGCCGTTGTCTTCTCGAAAATATATAAATGCTTCAGTCTGTCCGTGATTGGCAAGTACCACATCCGCTGAAATGGTATATGTGTACGTCCAATAGTAGGTTGATATCTTGGTTTCCTAGAAAAGCGACACTCCTGCAACTTTTCATCATCTTTCGAAAATATCATGCAGTTGTTGTTGCATACATCAATCATTTCAGATGGTAACCCAAGACTGGAAACTAAATTTTGGATTGCATAATAAGACTCAGCCGAATTATTATCCGTAGACAAATACTCTTTACTTAAATATGTCCATGCATCCATGCAATTCGCAGGTAAGTTGTAATCACTTTTAATTGTCAACACCCTAGATGCTAATAATAATTTAGACTTTCCTTCTCTACATCCATCGTAGATAGGTTGATTCGCAGCGTTTAAGATACCAAAAAAAATTTTAGCATCTAAGTTCAGTTCCTCATAATTTGGAACACCAGCAAATGTAGCATTTTCATCAAATGTATATGATGTACCCTGAAATGCATATGTAACCATATCAAGAAACCTATTTTCTGTTTGATGTTGACGACTACTTCCTCTATTTAAGTTCTTACTATTAGAACTACCTTCTTTAACATTAGAACTGTCTCCATGCGAAAGCCATAGATAGTAATTTGGTGTGAAAGCTCTGTTAAATAAATGTCTCTTCACGTTATCTATTGAGATATACTTCTCATTCCGACATTTTTTGACAAGGGCAGAAAATTTTACTGTTCTCCTGCGCTAGGGGGTTATTAGTTTCTTGATAGATGAATCCGCGCAAACCATCACGGTACTCTTTTGTAACTTCACTGATATCTGGGTCTCTCTGTCGATACATCCATCCTCGCAAGGCGAAAATTTTATGCTCCAAACTAGACATTTTTTTTTGTTTTGTTTTTTTTTGGATTTGTGAATTGGTGATTGAGATGGGAGAGTGGAGAGTTGTATATATAAGAAAATTTTGCTACTGATTTGCTTTGAAATTGCGAAAAACTGATTTGCTAGAAAAGTGTTAGGAATTTGCGAGGGAAATTTTCGTCGCAAATATTAGTTACTCTTGTTGAAAACGTGTATATTCACAAATTTGCGATCACTTTGCAAGGAAAAAATTTTCTCTCACTATTTACTCAAAAATATGTCGCAAATTTGGCAGAGAACTGCTATTCTTGCAATTTACTCGCAAATTTGCGACCAATTTGTGAGTAAAACGTTTTTTCTCACTGAATAGAGCAACTCAGTCGCAATTTTGCGAGTGACATGTTCGCCTCGCAATTCACTCGCAAAATTGCGATTGAATTGCGAGTAAAATATGTTCAAGCAAAATTGTGCCCAAATTGCGAGTAAAAATAGTTTCCTTGCATTTCACTCGCAATTTGGTCGCAAATTTGCGACTGGAGGTCTTCCTCACAAATTTCTCTCGCAAATTGACTGTTTTCTTGTAGTGCAAACACATTGAATCTGTGTCTGAGGCAGTAACTGCAAATCCAACCGAAGAAAAAGTACCCGAGACAGCCGACGACGCAGCGCTCGCGGCGGAGCTTCAAGAGCATGAGCTGATCGCGGCAAAGCTGCAGGAGTACGAGCTGACCGCGGTGAAACTAAAAGAAAACAAAGCTCGTCTGAAGGAGTTAGAAGAAAAGAACGCGGTTCTCAAAGTCTTGACGGCGGAGATAGATGCTGACACGCTCGAAGACAATGGCGAAGACGAGGAGAGGCGTGTCAGATTCAACCGAAAAGTCCCGTAGATGCAGACCCTAGGCGAGACACCAGCGAAGGTCGTTAAGGAGGCTTTGATGCATCAGAATCCAAGCTCAGGTCTCACCCGAACCCCTTAATCCTACCATAAAACAGTCCTAGCAAACCCTGCGAGGGAAACGCTAACGAGGCTCTTGGTGTGGAAGCCATGCTAACGGGGAGACTGGAAGCCATGGAGAACATGATAAAACGTCTGCCAGGAGTAGCTCCACCGATTATTAGGAGTGCTCCCAACTCCTACGCATATACTCCCTTTGTTGACGCTATTGCTTATGGAAAAGTACCCAAGAGGTTCTCTTGGCCAACCATGACTCTATACGACGGGACCACTGATCCAGACACGCACATCTCGCAGTATCGCCAACGCATGCTCACTGCCCCTATCGGCTATTAGCTCTTGGAGGTCTGTATGTGCAAAGGATTTGGAGCAACCCTCATAGACCCAGCTTTGTTGTGGTACTCCAACCTTGCCAACGGCTCTATCGACTCCTTCACCAGACCGCTTCGTTGAGCAGTTCGCTAGTAGCCGAGTCTTGAGACATGATTCTGATGATCTCTACCGGATCAAGCAACACCCTAGTGAGAGCTTGAGAGAATACCTTCATCGATTCAATGGGGTGAAGGTGTCGGTCCCCAACTGCGTCGCCTCCACGACCATCTCAGCCTTTAGGCAAGGGCTGTTGGACGATGACGACTTATGCAAGGACCTCACTAAGTACCCCTGCCATACCATGGAGGACATACTCTCTAAGACCTGGGCCCAAATTAAATGGGAAGAAGACCCAGCTTATCAGGCCCAACTGGCACAGAGAAATCATCCCAAAAGTCATGATCACTCCAAGGCCTCCAGGGACGATAAGCCTACCACTAAGTCTGGACCTTAAAACTCCTCTAAGGGTGGCCCCAGAGGATGGCCAAAGCCCCTTGGCTAAAGACAAGCATGAGAAGTACGTGCCCATGACCTGGCTCGACATGTCTAACATGGTGATATCCTTAATTCATATAGTGACTAAGCTGAGACGTATGTCTGGAAAGGTCAAATGGCCTGTAAAGATTTGCGCCCCTCAGCACAAGAGAGACACGTCTACGTGGTGAAATTTTCACCACGGCCATGGTCACCTAATGGAGGATTGCTTCCAGCTGAGGCTCGAAGTGAATAAGTTGCTCAAAAAGGGATACCTACAGGAGTTCCTCTCAGAAAGAGGAAGGGCACTCATTCATGAACATACCAAGAATGACGTTCCCATGGGGCCAAAGCCTGATTCGCCAAGGCACGATTATGATGTCAACTTCATTAGTGGAGAATCACAAGTAAGCGGGGTGACAATCTCTGCTGCCAAGAGAAGCACTTGCGCTGCCAAGATCAACCATAGAGTAGATGTCTTGGTGGTTAGCAGAGAGCGCGAAGATGGCCCTGGCTTAATAAGCTTCACCACTAATACCGGCGGAGAAGTGATGACTCCGCACCATGATGCCCTCGTGATATCGCTGAAAGTTGGGAACTGCCTCATGAAGCGAATCCTTGTCGACAATGGTTGTTTAACTAACATCATCTTCACCAACGCCTTTGAAGGCTTGGGACTAATTGAAGAAGAAATCATCAGAAAGTCCACTTCTCTAGTCGGATTCAGTGGCGAAGTAAATCATACCATGGTGGAAGTAATCCTACCAGAATACGCTTGAGGTATCAACCAAAGGACCAAGTTTCTCATCATAGATTGCTCCTCGGCGTACAACGCAATAATGGGGAGGCCCTGGATACATGATATGAAGGTTGTTCCATCAACTTTGCATCAATCTTGGAATGCCATCCACAATTGGAATATATATTCTAGGCAAGAAGGCCTTGGCGTAACCCTTGGAATCCCTTCTTAGCCATGAGATGGCCATCGTTTTTCTTAGAATTCAATTATGTAGTAAAAGCTCCACTATTCTTTGACGAAAGAAACTGCGGGTCTTGAAATACATTCTTGAAAGAAAAAAAAACGATTTCATTTGGAGAAAAAAAGATATAACATCTTTGAAAAACTCCTTAGGAATCTACCAAGGCCTTATGGCAAAAAAAAATTCCATATAATGCGGACGAGATCCTAAAAACCATGGTCGAAATGTCATGGCGGAATGCGGACGGGCTCCTAACTATGGTCCATCGAATGCGGATCAGATCCTAAAAACCATGATCGAAAGGTCATGGTGGAATGCGCACGAGTTCCCAAAAACCATGGTTGAAAGGTTGTGGCGAAATGCAGTCCAGATCTTAAAGATGGTAGATGTAATGCATCAAAACTATGAGTTAGCAAAACCAATGGATATGTGCACCCTTGTCCATCCTAGTACGCGGCTCATAGAAAAACTTAAAACCTATCGGCCACAATAAATCTAGCAAAAACTATGACACACGGTATCAATAAGGCTTCAGCTCAAACACTAAATTTTCTAAGAGGCCTTGTGCCCAAAGGCAGGTGTGCCCACTGATCTCATGTATTAAAACATGGATCCCAATTGAGACTAAGGCCTGTTAAATAAACGCTTATGAGGTCGCGACTCATATGATGTGAAGTTAGTAGGGGACCTTAGCTTACTAAGGGCTTGAGGCCCCAACTCATGGTTAAGACCACCACGGAACCATGATTCTCTAGGCCATGTGCCCCCGGGCTTAGATATCAAATATAAAAATTTGTAAATCTAATGCCCAAGAGACCATGTCCACCAAGGGCCATGTGCCCCACCTTTTTCTTTGAATGCATGTTCAACGACGAAAGATTGTGGATCTATCAAAGCTATGGATGTCTAGGCCCCAATAGAGCGGCCAAAACTAACGAATCAGAGCGCTCCAACCACCCCAGATTGAGAGCCCCACAATTCTGGATGTCATGCTCAGAGAGCAAGAGAGCCCTAAAACTCCAAGGAGAACACAAGGAGCTAACCTCTGCCATGCACCTGACAGGATCAAATAAGATGGATCCAAAATCCACATCCCATACCCTCAGAAAGGAGCATGAAGATAATCTAGTGCAACCAGCGTAAACCCACTCATTGTGACGACCTCTGCTGCTATTCACCAAAGCTATAATATTGATTTGGTGTCTCCTCGATAGTGCATGTCTACCAAGATGATAGACTAAGAAGATGACCGAACAATAAGAAGGTCGAAGGAGTGAAAAGCAGCAAGAAGGAACCAAGCAGGAGATGGGATGAAATCCCCAACAGTTTTTCAAGGTTGAAGGTTTCGAAGCTCAAACTCACAAGAGCTTCGAGGCCCAAAAAAAGGGACAAGCTCCAAGGCGCAAAAATCCGAAAGAAGTTCAACACCCATAAAGAGACCCACACAAGGTGAAATACGGTGCTAGACAAAGCCAAAGCATACAAGTCAAGATGGCATTTGTTGATTCCCGTGACCTTCGATAAAAAGCCTTCGAGAGGATCCAGACTTTTGCCACTTGAAGAAATAACAAAAATTGTCATTGCCTCCCCTGGCGGAAATGACCTACTTGCAATAGATGATTGTTATGGAACCTTGGGATGACAAAGGAAAGGTCACAAAAAGGTATCCATTTCTCGCATTCAAAGATGATGACTACCTCGGAAGCAAGTTCATATTCCCATAGCCTAAAGCGAAGGCTAAGGCAAGGAATGAGTCAAAGGAGTAGAAGCCAAGTCAGATGTGATAAAAGGCCATGGCGACAAGTTTTGATATTGGATAAACAAAAGGCGAAGGAGCCCATGGATTTTATTACATCATCAGAAGATTCTTTACAAAAGAACGATGACAAGCTAAATGCTACAAAGCGTTTTACTACAAGAATAGAAGCTATTACATTGGGTCTCATCAGTACATCTTTAACGACTAAGCTACAGTAAGAAGCCATGCAATATCCTTGAACCGGCATGACCTGAAGCCAAAGGCCTAACCGGACTTCTGCTAAGGCTAAGGATGCCTCCCCTCCTTGGACCCAGAGTGCCTATCGACAAAAGGTGGATCTACTCCATGGGATCATGCTGAGTATCCCCATGGTAGATCAGATCAGACCAGAATATAAACACCTGGGCCAAAGGTCGTAGAGAGGCGCCAAAGGTGAAGACTCACCCACAACCTGGAGAAGACTCGAGTCCTTCTATTGCCATGACAATAATAGACCTCGAAGAGTCCAAGGGGACCCAAGCCCGTCAATTATGGTTGTTGCAACCAAAATGACCCATGATGGCCAGGCGGTCGTACTAAGGGTTCCATCGTCTTCCGACCATGGTTTCTGATGCTGACGCGGCTCATCTTCGACGTGGAGATCCATCTTCTTTCTTTCAGTCCCTGTCATGGATAACATTGGCAACGTTGAATCCAATGGAAGCGCCAAGGGTGTCCAACGCGGGAGGAGGAGATGACTAAGGTTGAATTCCATTTGGATGGCCATGGCAGCAGTCAACACAATGTTCCGCTATCCTGCCTAGCTTGATGGAAGATCCCGAAGGTTGTCACTCTGTCACCACAGGCGATGCACACTTTCAGGCCAGATCTAAAGCACAATGGATAGATCGACGTGAAGCGTTGGCCCTAATTCCTTGTCTTAACGAGGTCTCCATCCTTGGACTGCGGAGAACTGGGGAAGCCTAAGAGTCTCCTAAGCGAGTCTGAAGCCAATCCTTTGACGATCTCATCTCGGACCTCCAAACCAAGAAGAGGAGCGATCAGGTTGCTTGTCTATAAATGGATGACGAGATGCTTAAAACCAAACTTTAGCAATCTCTATGAGATTTTCAAAGAGATAAGATGACTAAGGCGCAACGACTCGCCACAGAGATCAGAGAAGAACCATTACCTTAGTATTGGAAGCTGAAGTGGCAGAGACACGAATGACGAGAACCGTTAGAGATCTGTAGAATCAAAGGAGAAATGGTCAAAAACCACTCAAAGATCTACGGAAAAGATCATCAATGGTGAAATCCCTAAGTCAAAATTGAATATCTACTGCCATCGCCTTAGCACAATCACTACTAAGGGTAAAAGAAAGCCAGATCTACTGGAAATGTGCTAAAGACTTACCGAAAAAGGAGAGGAAGTGGTGGCCTCTCGAGAGAAAACCCTAATCTGACTTTGAGGAGGCAAGTGAAAAAGTGAAATGACCAAGACTCTTCACTATCCCGCCTATATAACCCTCGCGGTTATGGGCCAAAGACAAAAAGAGAAACCCAGATTACGCCATGGAGTTTAAACCCAAGAGTTCATCAAAAAGATACGGCCTACCAAGTGCTAATGAGACTCAAGGATGAAGCCATAGCAGCGGGAACTATGGTAGGAGCTTTTCTTATTTTTTATTACTTTCACAAAGTCGATCCCAAAACTAAGGTATGAACCAAAATCTCTTAAGACAAGATCTACTCTTCAAATTCCACACATGGAAAATGAAGAGTGGGGGGCAACTGTTGGGGGTAAATTTATTCCCTTAGAGTCCGGCCATAACCTAGACCAAGGATACATAGATAAACCCCCTGGTTGTAGGTGCTAACCAAGGTCATAGCCGAGGACACCATCGCCAAGCCGAGGCCATAGCCGAGGTAGGACAGATATCCCCTAAGTTGGTCTAAGATCTTAAGAGATAAGGAAAAATGCCTTATTTGAATCTAGGAAAATATTCCTTTTTTATCATAAGCTCGAATATAGGAGTTATCCATAAGATAAATGGAAACCCTAACTCGAATAGCTATAAATACAAAGGGAAGAACCCTAATTCGGGGATCCGATCTGACCCTAAGACTTTGATATACATATTCTATTGTAATCAACCTCTTATTAAGAAATAATAAAGAAGAGTCTTTTACATACCTAGTCTCTTTTCGCTCATCTTCCTGATCTCTCTCTCAAAATCCTAAAAACCATCGATAACTTGTTCTTGTTCTTCTCCATCGAAGAATGTCCAAAAAACCCCCAAATAGAATACATTTTCTAATTTTTGATCTATACTATATATTAGTTTAAATATATATTCTTACTTTTACTTATGATCTATCATTAGTTAGAATATGTTTGCTTTTATCCTAACTTTTGTTTTGTGCTCTACTTATATTAGTATATGTATTATAACTTTTGATCTATCATCTACCTTGTTCAGAATATGTAATCTATATTAATTTAGTTGTTCTTCTATATTCTACGTAGTTTAGAGTTGATATTCTACATGGTTGTCTTTGTATTACCTATTTTAGAATGCGTCTTTTGTGCATTCTTTTATTCAGTAGAAAAAAAGAAAGTCGAGGATATAAATATTGCAAAGGGAAGTGAATCATAAAAATACACCGAATATTTCTTTCTTCTTCCATGCTTTCCATCGTTTCTGTCTCCTATATTTTTTCCAACATTTTCTCTTGTCTTCTTTCTTTTCTCTTCATATTTTTTCATTTCACTCCTCTTCATCTATTCTACAATGGTGCATATCTACGTAACATGTGATGTTTAGAGATCAAGTGTGACTAAGAAGTGAAAATTCATTGTCAATGAAAAAAAAGAGATTCTTTTTAAAGTAGTTTTAACTCATTCAATCAACATTTCAAAAGATAAAAACGATCTACTGAAGACATATCAAACCATCTCTCAGTAAAATTGGTACGAGAAAAAATACATCGTAAATAATTTTTCCCCTAGCTAGCTTATATTAAATTTTTACACATGATAAGAAATTGAGTTACTGTTTTTTTGGAAGTGGTTTCAGCATACTTTGTTCAATGGCATAAAAAGTAAATTTTATTTACTGAAGAAATATAAAACAATTATCAGCAGAATTAATATGACACAGAATGCATCATAATAAATAGTTTCCATATGATTTTGTTTTTTGGAAATAGTTTTAGCTTATTCCGATCAACGGTTCAAAAGATAAAATGATTTACTGAAGAAGCCCTCAGTAGAATCAATACAAGAAGCTAAACGAATTCATCATGAAAATAGTTTTCATGCCCAATTTATCCTAAGTTTTTTTAAAAAAAAAAAAATCGAGTTAGTGATTCGATAGAAGTGGTTTTAGTTTACTGGATCAACGGTTCAAAAGATAAAAATAACTTACTGGAAATAGATCAAAGAAATTCTCAACATAATCAATACGAGAAGCTGAAATAATTCATTTACTCGTAGATTCTTTGTTTGCTATTTTTTAAGTTGCTATTATTTATTTTTGATAATAACATATAAGATCATTTTCATAAATATTTTAATTTTTATAAAATTTAAAGTTCGAATTTATAGGGGTAATTTATGATTAAAATTAGTATAAATCTTATTCCCCAATTGAGTCACTAAAGGTTTATAGAGACAACTCTATTCTCAATCTGACTCTTTTAACCAATTTTCTCTTATTTGTTTTTTGGTGGAGATAGCAAGACTTATCAACATTTATTTATTGCATGATTGGTTTGGGATGTAGAAAGTAAAAATAAAGTTAAAGCCTCAATTTTGAACCACTCACACTTTTGCTATCCTTTTTTCAGAACGTAAATAATTTAAGTCTATCTTTTTGGTTGTAAGTTCATTATCTTCCACAATTTCTTTTTTTGTATATACCTGTTAAAACTTATTGCAAAAATTGCCAAAATAGAACAAAAAAACGAGACATCTGTCTTTATGAGATAAATCTTTATTTATCCATTTTTTCCTTTATTATCTTTCATTAATCAAAATTAACGAAAAATAGTTTTACAAGCCAATAGTTGTTAAAAAAAAAAGGAAAGATAGAACAAATACTCTATCAAAATATTTGTTTTTTGTTTAAAAATTTTTAAATAAGTATTTTAAATTTTGTTCTACCAAAAGCAGATTTTATATTCTACCAAAATCGGCAAAGTACAACTGGAATTCCACATTTTTTAGGCAGTCCAAATATATAAGAACGAATAATCTAATTTTCAATTTAATTCTAAATCTTTGGAATATTGTATCTACATATTTCAAAGTGAGTTGTAATTTTTTTTGTAATAAATCGTCCACTCTTACACTATTATTGTAATATCTTTTAGATAAATATTCTACTAATACTCAAATTTCTATATATAGCAGAATTATCTTTCAGACCTCTTCTCGTATTTCTACGCGATGTGGAAACATTATTATGAATAATCACGATCATATCTCCGAAAATATGGGAAGTACAACTAGTAAATACGAAAGGTAATTCTGAGTAAGGGTTGTTTTAAATATATATATATATATATATATATATATATACAAATCGTTTTTTCATATTTGATTAACAATGGATTTTGTTTTTAAAAAGATGAAACCTTAATTGTACAAACTTTCATTTGTTTTTCATAAACTCGACCATTGGATTTCACTGTCTTTTCTTATTTGATGATGCGTATCTATGCGTCGTGTGGTGTGTGGTAATTAGTTGCATCTACAGGATGGGATTATCGGTTGATGAAGTGATAGGAGAAGGTTACTGATTTTGGAATCAAGCTCTAACTAGAATAGTTAAAGAGAATTGTTTTGGAAGATTTTGGTACCGAAAAGGATGCCAACTCGGAGATGAGTTATCTACCTAGAGACTTGATCAATACTTCTGGATTTCCACCTGTGATCATTTCAAACAATCGAAAACTGAATAGTTTTGTTGGTTTTGTTAAGAAAAACGCCTCCCATCGATTGTCTGTAACATGCAAAGCAAATATTGACAATATGGATAAAGGCCACATTGATCTTAATATGACGTATGCAGATTTAACAACTGCTGAAGAGGATCAAAATTCTTGTTATAATTGGAACGACTCAAATAATGTCAGGGATGATATGCATAGAGAGAAGAAGAAAGGAAAGATGAAGCAAGTCAACGTTGATGGAGATGATTATGATGATGAGACCATGATATGTGAAAAAAGAAAACAGAGAAACTTTGTCATTTTCTTTGGTCAAGGCTATTAAGATGGACCAACTTTTTTGCAACAAAATTGTGTTGAAGTCGACGCTCGAGATATGTGCGATGAAGCATAACTTTGTCTACTTTGTTATCAAATTCGATTGAAAGGTATGATATATTAGGTGAGAAGATAATGCATGATTTGGTTTGTTCGAGCATAATGTTTCAAAGAATCTACATATTTTTATTATTAAAAAGTATGTCGTGAACATTCATGCGCACCTTCAAGCAGAACCAGTTCTGGTAAGACTCCTTCGGGAAAGAAAATAGGCGGTCTGATAATGCATAAATATGAAGGTGTCAAAAAAGAGCCTAAACCTAATGTTATTGTATAGATTATGCATAATGATCATGGATGTGAGATCTCATATTCTTTAGCATTTGATTTGCGTGAATACGCAATCAATGTTGTCAGAGGTATTCCGAAGAAGAGTTATGGAAAAATACCAGAGTACTTGCACATGTTCGGAGAGGCTAATACAGGAACATTTTGTGGTATGAGACTGACATTGATGGCATATTCCATGTTTCTTGCGTTTGGTCAATCGGTTAGAGGGTTTAACAAATTCATCATGCGTGTTATTGGTGTTGATGAGACTTTTTTGAAGAGTAAATACAAAGGAGTTATATTGGTTGCAACTACTTTAGACGGAAATTACAAATTTATATCCTATTGCATTCGAGGTAGCCGACTCTTAAAATGATCGTTTTTGGGATTGGTTTTTGAGATAGATAAAGGTTATTATTGCTGATAGTTATGGTTTTACTTTCATTTCGGACAAGCACGGGTCAATCACTAAGACACTTGAGAATGTGTATCCGGTTGCTACATATGGTATTTGTATTTTTGAATAATGTGGTGAAATATTTCAAGGGAAAGGGATTGGCTGAGTTGATTTCAAAGGCATCAAAGGCTTATAAAGTAGTTGATTTTTAAAAGAGGTTTGCTCATGATTGCAATATTAGTCCTACCACTGGAAAATATTTAATGGAGGTTGATGTGCAAAAATGAGCTAGATGTCAATTTCCTGGATACAAATATGACATTAGGACTACCAACCCTGTTAAATTTATGTATTATGCATTGCGTTCCCCGAGAGAGTATCCGGGAATTATTTATTAGACTTTATTAGGGAAATGTTGACATGATGGTTTTTTAAGTGTAAGAAAATGATTTCAAAGCAACGCATTTGTTGACCATAGACGTGGAGAAAAAAGTTGCTAGGAGAATTGAGAATGGCAAACTGTTTGTAGTTTACCCTGTCAACAAGAGTAGCTTCCTTGTTAGCGGCGATGTAATTGACTGTTTAGTTGATTTGGATAGACGAACTTTTTTGTGTGGGAAGTACGCCCTCTTGAAGATCCCTTGTAGACATTCAACAAATGTTGGTTTTGTTGTTGGTAGAGAGCCACACACATTAATTGACTTGACTTACATGACAGCAGCTTAGAGTGAAGCTTATCACAAAGTCATAAATCCCATCTTTGTTCCTGAGGATGCATGGTCCGTCCCCGACCATGTTGAAAATGTATAAGGGCTACCACCGAAGATAAGAAGATCAACTGGAAGAAAAAGAAAACGCATACATGAAATAGTGGAAGAGAAAATTCGATCATCAAAAGTATCACAAGGAGGTAGGCTCCACAAATACAGTACGTGTGGTGAAGTTGGATACAACAAAGCAACTTGTAAAAGATCTATATAGTTGATGGTCTTAATGTTTTCTTTAGTTTGATTGCTTTTGTTTCTCGAACTTACAAATTTTTTTAAGCTTGTTTCATATTTCTATTTTTGAAGTTTGTTTCTTACTCAATAGACCATAGAATCAATTTTAATTTAGAACCATTTCAGAACATAAATCTCACTTAATTTCTACTACTTCAGAACATAACTCTCATTAACATCGATTTATGTTCTTCATTGATGAAAGTAAGAAAAAAATAGAAGTACATCGTTAAAAGTCAATCATTCTCGGTTACATATTTTTCCTAAAAGCCATTGAATGGATCCTATACAGCCCAAACAGTTCTTCATATTTTCAATCTCCTTTGCAATTCTCCCTTGGTGAGCATCTACAATTCGAATCTCCTCAAGCAAAGATTCATCGACTCGCTTAAATAGATGATGTTCATGTTTTCGCTAATTCAAACCCAATAACAAGTGGAAATCATTGATGAAAATCGGATTTAAAAACAAAATCAGCAGAAATAAAAAGCGGAACAATCGAAATAAGAGAACAATTAGTTGTAACCCAATCTTGCGTCTATGGAATCATTTGTAAGGGTTCTCCTTCATTGTCGAGACGTAGATCACAACCCTCTTCCCACACTAGCATGTAGAAGTAACTCATTCAAAGGTTTTCTTTGTGTAGTCATGTTTTGGAGAAAATAGATTGGAGAGGAGAAGGATTTTCTGAGAAAATACGGTTCAGAAAAAGGTCACGATGGTCGAGTCTTAAATAAGTCGGGTATTAGGGTTTCGTTATTACCAAATAAATTAATTATATTTGGTTATTGTATATTGATCAAGTCTTACATGTAATTGTATAGAGTTTGGTGAAATTTAAGTAAAGTATTAAGTTTGGTTTAATTTTTGGTTTAATTCGTTTAAGGTATAGGGTTCATTTAGGAATATGTAATTGTAAATGCTTTTGGTTAAGTATTAGTAAATTGATTAAGTTTGGTTTAATTTTTTTGGTCTCGTTTAGGGTATAAGAATTCGTTTAGAGATATGTAAAAGGTTTTAAGTTAAGTATTAGTAAATTGATTAAGTTTGGCTTAATTTTTGCTTTATTTTGTTTAGGGTTTAGGGATTCGTTTAAGGATATGTAATTATAGAGTTTGGTTAAGTATTAGTAAATTGATTAAGTTTGGTTATTGTGTATTGATTAAGTCTTAGATGTAATTGTATAAGGTTTTGTTGAATTTTAGTAAATTTGTTAAGTTTTATGTAATGTTTTGGTTTATTTCGTTTACGGTTTAGGGTTTTGGTTAGGGATATGTACTTGTATAGAGTTTGGTTAAGTATTAGGAATTTGATTAAGTTTGATTTAACTTATGTGGTCTCGTTCAGGGAATAATGACTTATTTAGAGGATAAGGATTCGTTTAGGGTTTTAATTAGACAAAAAAAAAACATTATCAATCCTAATAATCGTTTGTAAAACAATTATGGCAAACATTTAACTAACACTTACACGGTAATGGAAGCAGTAAACCATAAACAAAGTATTCAGATCAACAAAAAGTATTATACATAGCATTAAACACAAAACAGATTTTTAAACAAAGTTTCAAAGATAAAAAGAGTTTTTTTTTTTTAAAAAAGAGCTTTAAATAGAGTTTTTGTTGATCTAACACTAAACTAAACCATAAATCTAAAAGAGTTTTAAACACTAATCTAACACCATTAACGACGACATAACCAAAAAGTACCGCAAATCGAGTTTTAAACAAAAAACAGAGTTGTACACCTAAGTCTAACATAATCTTTTTTCCTTAACTACTGTCACTACTATAACTGGAATTACGAGGCATTTTCTTTGAAGATGAAACATGAACCTTTTTCTTTTGAGATGAAACATGACGCTTTTTCTTTGGTCTATGGTAGCTGTCAACTGTCACTAAAATCGAACCTAAAAATTGAGTATTGGGTTTCAACTGAGAAGGACAAATATTGCACGTCAGCATCAGTTGAATACTCTAATGTTTTACTTCCTTTAGGAAGTTTAGACCTATAAAGACGACAATCCTTTAAGCCTATGCTACTTCCATCATCTTCCGAATCACTGAAACTCTCACCACCGCTGCTGCAACGGCTATTGTCACCATCGCTACTGCCACGACTATTGTCACCATCGCTACTGCTGTCGCTACTGTCGTCGCTATTGCAACCCCTACTTCCATTGCCGTCGGACACTGATTTCGTCGCTAAATCAAATCTGACATATAGTTCCTCTAATCAATTTTTGTGTCTCGTGACTCTTCGTGCGAAGAGCTATCATCATCAATGTTGATCACTATTGGGTTTTTGTAGCTATCTCTAGGGGACTTAGCCCCAACGTCGCCCCCTACACAAAGTAGAGAGAAAGAACTTCAATACCTTAGATATATAAACATGCAAAGGAAGAGAAAACAGAGCAGTCTAAGAACTAACTGACCTTGGTTTGTCAAGTTCGCAGCCATGAGAACACGCAGTCTGAGAGAGAGGAATATGACAAGAGTTTGAAAGAAGATGAAGCGATATGTCTATGAAGCAATTTCGTGTTAGAGAAGACAAAGTGCTTGAAAATTTTTATAATACAAGTTACTTGATCGCAAAGAGATTTCAGTTTTTGGCTTACAATCACACAAACACATCACTAATAAGGATCAAAACCCATCACGTGATAGAGACCCATTATACATTAAGATTCCTAACTCTCACTTAATCTCCATAACTTCAGAAGGCTCATTCGGTGGAGACTCATACTTTTTTATGTTATCAATCAACTTAGGATCATTAGCTGCTTCCCATAGATCCCACATAATTTTGTATCGAGCTTCCTCGATATTATCATCATTCACCAATGACATCTCCAACCCAAGCAAGTGGCATTCTACGAACTTCAACGCGTATACACCAAAAGTGTATACACTTTTGTTTAAGCTACCCATAGAAGCATAGAAAGCTGTGTAAGGAGTGACCTTGAGATGCTTCGGAAACCTTGTTGGCTGAACTGCCTAGACGATACGGGAAACAAAAACTAAGAATGCTTCCACCTCCTTGATCATTTTTTACCCCGCAATCGAATACTTCCACAGCCCTATTCATGAAACTGATGCGTAACGAGATCCAATGATTATCATTGACCCAAACAGGAATGTACATCTGATCCACAACAACACTCCACAATTTATGTGTCCTTCCATGACTTGGTCGCTCACCTCTGCCGTATTCCAGTAGTACTTTGTCCATATTGTACTTTTTCATACCCTTCGAGAAGTTGGTGTATTCTCTTTCAATGAGGTAGCTAAATACGCATGTCATGAAAGCGACACGATCTGGTTTTCATCGTCGCAAAGTTATTCTCTCTCTGAATAAGTGCAACATGGTGTCAATCTCCTACGAAAAGTTTTTATTCCATTAACAAAACTATTAATATATAAAAGCCATTGTAAATAGAACTCGATAATTGAATGGTTACCGTGTTTTTAATCCAATCTTTTTATTTAAACGCGATTAGGAAGCTCAAAGTTTCTCGTTGTTGGACCCAGTTGTAGATCTCTGAAATATAAATCAATCGCAAAGATATATTAGTAACAACCACAAAACATGTAAATATATAAAGAATATCGACTTACGTGGATGATTGACGTGGGCAAAGGTTTCTCCCAGTGGTCAAAGTTTATAATTTATAAGACCTAAACCATACGCTTAATCCCGCAAGAGAACGGGGTCAATTGTAGTATTTTAGGGTCGTCCAAGGATTTAAAGGCTTAGGATAGTAGAATCTAAACAAGGAAATTATACTAAGACTCCTAGTCTAGGCGGCGGAATAGTAAGAGATTTTCACGGGTCTCTACTAAACCTAATCGAAAGGGGAAGTAACCATGGTGATTGTTCAAATGAAGGAAAAGAAAGTAAAGTAGCATAAAAGTAAAATAAGCAAGAAGTGAACTTTGGATCTAATCAAAATAAAAGTAGGATCTTGAGATGATGGTTATGGGTTTGGAATTAATCTAGAGTTGTAATGGATTTGGGTAAGGCTTTATTGATGGATCTAGCTATTTCTAGACCAAGAATCCCTTTTTTGTCGATCAACCCACTCTTGTGACGAAGATCTATTCACCTATACACACTACAAGGCTCAACTCTCGTTTGTTGCCCATCTAAGCATGTATGTGATAGTGAGTATCAAGCCCTTATAGCCATCTAACACCTTGGTGTCCCTAAAGGCAAACTACTCTCATAGCTCAAGGTGAAAAACATAGGTTTAGTTCTCACAGGCATTTCATCGAACACTTTCTAGTCGTCTTTGAGCAAGCAATAACCTTTTAAGAACTAAACTAAACCTAGTAGAAATTATGCTAGATCTAGCCTAAATATCCATTACAAACCCTAGATCTAACTCCTAACCTACCATATCTCAAGATCCATAGAGGATCTACTCACTAAACCTCATGGAAATCCAAAGACATAGAAATGGTCTTTGAGCTCCCATATTTTAGAAGAATAGATCTAAGAAGAGAGAGATTAGAGAAGAGATCCAAAGAACTTTTAAAACAAAAAAAAATGTTATTGCAAAGTTTTGATCTTCAAAATAGTATTTAGAAATGTAGAAAAATAAGATATAAAGGTTTTTTTGTTCTTGAAGCTTAGATGTCTATTTATATTAAACATAGAGTGGAAGAAGCCCTAAAACAAGGGGTAGTTTCGGCCATGTTGTCAGCCATCGACCCATCTGGTCGATGGGAGCCTACATAGGGTCGATGGCTGGCAACCTACAGAGGAGGGAGCTCCATTTTCTGCCTGGGTCATTGGCCATCGACCTTAGGTTGCTTGCCATCGACCAGATGGTCGATGGGAGCTTCCTTAGGCAGTTTTGATGGCCTTTTGCTCCTCTTTGACATCTTGTATGATCCCATCTTCTCCCAATGCTTCTAGCCTCTCTTCTCCATGATTTCTAAGCTCCAATTCCACCTTGAATCCATGCCTAGAGTCTCCATAGATCCATCCAAGTTGCACCTAAATAATGCAAATAAAATGCAATGCAAATGCAAGATATGCCTAAACTAGACTCTAGACTCAATCTAATGCATTCTATGACTAAAATGCAATATATACAACCTAAAAGTGGATGAATCTAAGCTAAAATGATCCTAATTATGCATGAAAATATATACACATCAGTGATATGACAAATCTTGAAGTTTTTGTCATTCCTCTTCTCTGAAAACACCAGTTTGATATCAGGGTTTAATTCTCCAACATATTCTATGTTTTCGTAACATAATTGTGGTTTTGATTTTTTTCCTGGGCATGAATGAAGTCCTTGGATTCGACCATTCTAATGGGTCTTCCACTTTTACTTGTGAAGGATCAAAACCTTTGACAAATGAATCTTGAGGTAGTTCCTTCATGCAGCTTTTCAAGAACTCTTGTGTACCAATTCCAAGACCAATTTCTGATGATTTTGTAAAGTTTTCTCTTGGTAAAGTGACATTGAAATCATTTCAATGTCTGTCTTTTTCCCAGCCTATTCATTAAAACATAGATAGCTCAGGCTTTCGCCCGAGAAAACACTGCAAGCGTACAAATGTGTACATTGTAGTGGTAGCACGAAACAACAGAGATTAAAGGTAGCACGAAAAAATTCTGATCAAACGCGGGCTAAAACCAAAAAGATAGTTAGTAGATGGATGCAGTAAATCAAAATCAAGCAAGAAAGAAACAAGAAATGCAAGAGCTGTAAATCAATTGGAGGAAAATGCTGGGCAATGGGTATTCTCAGGGAAACCATTTCATCAGGATTTTAGGTTTGTTGTCAGGGAAACTTTTAAGGATCATCTTGAACTTAAATCACAATGTATAGTCAACCTACTTCTATAGCACCAACTACCTATGTTTGAGGATCCTAGACACTAAATTTCGTTGAGTTTTGAATCCTAAACATGCATTCTAGACGAGATTGATTTGTTCACAAATTGCTTACGCATCAACTTCCCGTTGGTCTTAGACTATTTGCTCACTTATCTTCCTTTCAATAATTTCATCAAATACTTTCGGTGCGTAAAATATCCTAGGTTCATAAACTAGGTGATCAAGCTAATTCAAGCATTAAACACAAAGACAAGCGAAGATCAATAGATAAATCCCCGATCTAACAACCAAACAATCACAGAATCATGAAATCCCCTACGAGAAACCTTAAACCCAACTAAAGAACTACTCACTCATAGTCAATGAACCATCACTACAGAAATCAAGAGAGAACATGATGTAATTGCAATTAAAAGAGTAAAAGGATTCATAAATTCTTCTCCAAAAAAGTATAGGTTCGGATTCGTCTTCCTTAGGTTACAAAGCACTCTCTCTCTCTCTCTCTTGTCAAAATTTCAGAAAAACATAATGAAAAGTCTAACACAAGTTTAGGTTTTAGACATGTAATTTTGTTCTCCGGTTCGGTTCCAAAAACTTGGTCTGCGAATCGTGACAAGGATCAATCGATCCTGGACAGGGATCAATCGATCCCTGTCATTCTGCCAGGATGTTTCACCTCTTCAAAATTGCTTCCTTCAAATGCTTAAAATCCGTCCAAAATATAATCTTTTCGCACAATCAAGCTCATTACTTGTAAAAACACTAAAGAACACAAAACCGCTCCAAAGAGAACCAAATACATACTAAAATACCATATATCTCGACTAAAAACCGTAGTAAAAACCTATAAAATTCTAATACATCAAATTCCCCAGACTTGTATCTTTGCTTGTCCTCGAGTAAAAGAAACGTAGATTAAGCCTACGGGAAAAGAAGTTTGAAAAAAAAATGGACCTTATGCTATCAGTGGACCTTACTCTGCACTACTTTTGTTGACCACATAGACTCAGGACAGTTAGAACATTCTTCCCAAGAATCTCTGCATCACCTCCCAAGCTCATCCGTACTCCAAACTCTGAACCTACAAGCTCAGCATTCATGTTAATAACTCTCTATATTCATTCAAAATAAGCATGAAACTTTTTCACCAAAGAACTGGTAATTAGGAATTCAGGCTAGGTAATCAAAGGCTTTTAGTGGTGAGGCTTAAAGTGTTTTAGGGTATCAAATATGTGCCAGGATGCAAAACATTATGCAAAATCGCATGAGAGAAAGAGTATATTAATATCCATGTCCCCTAACTACTCAAGTACAAACCACCAAGCAAAAGTAAACCAAATACGTGCAATCTTCAGGGTGCATTTAAACAACAAAATACATGTAAATACTAATTTCTAAACCAGATATAGAGAAAAAGAAATGAATTTTTGTTTTTTTTATATACACGAAAATCTTGTAGAAATTAGCAATACAATGACGTTTTTAATCTTAGAACACCCATACAACATGAAGAAATGCAACATATCCATCTAAACCTCTAAAACGCCCAACACCAAGAAATCAGACACTCAGGACCATGTCTAAACCACCTAAATAGTTCAGTCCTACCTAGATAATTAGAAGGATCATGTCTACTCTATTCTCTCCTTTGTTTTTACACATGTGTTCATCTAAAATCAGAGAGAAATGCATGGAGATTCAATGAGATAGGGTGAAGGTGTGGTGACAGACTAAAAATGAGTCTGGTCACTCAGGATTACCGAAAAGAGTGGTGATGTACATACAATTTCATGCATATTTTAGTGTGTTTTAGCTTA
>OVAN01004411.1:250-25943 GCA_900406275.1 Anastatica hierochuntica
CCTAAAACCTAACAATGGATCTACTCAGACATAATGGAAAGAACAGAAATCATAGATAAAAAGGAAGACATGATGAAATTAATAAGTAAATAGGGTTAAATCTTCTCAAAAGGTTCTGGAGTCTGAGATTCGTCTTCCCAAAAGCATACAAAGAAAAAGCTCCAAAGTCTGTGAAAAATCTAGTCTAATAACCTAATTTTCGTCCTAAAGTATTACATAAGTTCCAGGGTCTTTTCTGCAAAATCTGGAAATTCTTGGGCAAAAAAAGAAATTCCCGAAACTGGACAGCATGTGATTACGAAAATGGCCATAACTTTTGATCGCACCGATGGATTGTCTTCAAACAACCTCCATATGAAATCTAACTCACGTGGTTATCTTGTGTCTAAATTTCAGCTCGATCCAACGGTGGGAACCTTTTTACATAAGGCCAAACTTCTGATCTATCAACAAAATTCTGCATCTTCATAAGTTTATTTTTGTCCAAATTTCTTCATTTCTCTCCAAAGAACCCTAAAACCTGTAAAAACACCAAAGAACACCAAAAGACTCCAAAAAGTCTCAAAATCAAACCAAAAACACCATTAGAAGTTAGTAAAAACCGAGATATATCATACAACACATGAAAACGTCAAATTTGAGCAACAAATCATAACATAATGATACAGAAACACATGAATACAACCATTTTTCGCAAATACGGGAAATTGAAACAATTTCGATGATGGAGTAGAATATAACCCTGCTCTCTTAACAAAAGCCTTACGGGCTAACAGAATACTTCTGTTATGTCCCCCCTTCATACATTTGAGATTGGCTAACAACTTATTGCTAAGCCTCAAAAATATCTTTGGCATTACCTTAATGAATTTATTTGGTGTTGATGTCGTTGTAGATGTTTCTTGATCTTTATGACGCTTGAACTTCAACTTAGTTGATGTATCTTGTCGTTTATTAATCGTCCATTGCCTATGCGGTTTCATCTTGATCATCATATCATATCCCTTCTCAACGCAATAAATTCATGGTAGTTTCCGTGCCGGTCTTTGTTTACACAACAAATCCAAAAAGATTTGTTTCAATCTTCAGATCAGCACCAAACGATAACGATAACTGCCGGTAACAAACACAATACTAACATCGGGTGTTAGTAGTGACAAAATCTCAGCAAAATTGTTGTAAATAACCACGGCATAATTGCCGTAAAATGATACGCCGATACACAATCGGATCAAACAAGCCGACGCGGTTACCATAACCGCCGCGAAAATCGCCGGCACAAAAAATTCAAAACGTGATCTCTTCACTGTACGAGACGACACACATACGCTGTCCGCCAGAAATTTCATCAGAATCTTCACAAGCCCATCTCCTCCTCCGCACAAAGACGATACCGTCGACACAAACACCATCACAGGACCGAACGAAGCGACGGCAACTGTGTTATTTAAATGTATAAAGGAAAGAAAAGAGAAAACAAAACCGGCGGCCGCCAGCGGTGAAAAATTTCTTTTTTCTTTTTATTTTTTTCTCTCTCTTCATTGTAATTTCCCTTTTTCTTTTCTTTTTACGAAACTCTTGTTAAAAAAAAATTATTATAATTTTGAATAAAGAAAAAAAATTAGTTTTTTTTCCAATATATCATAACTCGGATTTTTAAAATTGTACATATATTTATTAATGAAATTTAAAATTATGGTACGCTTTACGTAGTTGCTGATTAGTCGTTCTACTTTTTAGTAGTACTATTTTTTCATATTTTATCAATTTTAATATGCATCTTCCCATACGCAAAACAATTTTTTTTGTTTTTTTAATAAGCCTCCCATTAACTTTTCGATTTATGTTACATTATGAACAAAAGTTCACATGATTTGTATATTTTTCACCGATGTTTAACTTAGTAAGTAAATTATCTATAATAATTACAAATTTGTTATTCATTTTAAATAGTATTACTATTTTTTACCAATATTTTCAAATTTTATCCCCCATCCCACAATTCTCTAAACCAAACATTTTTATTTTTTTTAATTTTAATCACTTTTGATAATGTTTACCTCTCTCCGTAAAAAATAGTATGTCTATTGAAATAAACATTCTATCTTTTTGTTTTGTGCCAAATAGTATGCAATTTTTGGATTTTTTAAAATATGGTTTATGACTTCTTTTACTGAATGTGTATTTAAATTTTAATATTGATATATGTTGCTAGTTTGAAATACAAAAACCTTCATATTTCACCGTTGTAGAATTTCTATTATTATAGTAATTCTACTTCCGGAAAAAAATGTTCCTCTTAAACGATTTAAGAAATATATCCGTTTTAAAAAATTTAAAATATGCCTAATGTGAAAAAATCACTTTTTTGCATATTTACATTTTTTATTTACTATTTTAAAACAAATATAAATGCAAATAAATAGTTGGAGGATTTCATGTAAAGAGGAGAGAGAAAAATAGAAGAAAGAAAAGGCCTTCTCCACTCGCAAGAGGGGCTAAGTGGATAAGGAGTGTGGCAAAAATTTCATTGATACTTAAATAATGAAAAGGAGGGGTCACATAATTAATTAATGTGACTACTTGTAATATTGGCCAAATTGACCCTTTCTTTTTACACAATTTTCTGTAATTAATCTCTTTTGTTTAGTAATAAATTTAGGGGATGTATAGAATTGATTAGTTGATGAGATTTGATTTTTAATCAGTTTTTAGAAGTTTTTGGTGAATTATGGAAGTAGTTGTGATTCTTTTAGAAATTCTCTTCAATCCCATATAAAACCATGTGATTTGAGTTTTTGTATTTTTAACAAGAAAAATCCACTAAAACAACTTAAATCACTTAAAATGCATTACCTAAAATATTCCAATAATAGTGGATTTGAAGATATTTTTTTATCTTCTGAATTATTACTACTACTATTACAAATTTTGAGAAACAACTACAAAGACAGTACTTCATCGGACAAATCTTTTCATTCCATCTGCTGGCATGATGAATGGTCTTCGGAGAATCGATACCCTGACCTCTTGGTGTAGAAGCATTAATTAACTCTTGGTCAACCACTGGACCAAGAGGGCTTACACTTTTTAAAATCACTTTTTGAAATCACTTTTTAAAATAAATTTTTAAAATGTATTTGAAGATACATTTTAAAATCACTTTTTCAATAACAATGAATTTTATAAGATTTTTTATAATTCTTGTTTGAATAACGTGAGATTCAAATTTTAATACAAATCACTCAAAAATCAAGTTTGAAAACATCACTCTTAACATTCAAAAAAAATGTGCAGGAAAAAATACAACAAAAAGAGAAAAAAATTATTAAAGGAAAAAGGGAAGAAAAACTTTAGCAAAATAAATGTCTATAAAGAAAATTCTTTTATTTTAATAGGTCCATGCTACGCTTGAGGTGCAACATTTAATAGATCCAATGACTAAGGAGTGACTTATACCAGTTTTGCGACAACTTATGGTATCAGAGGACGTGGTTTTAATTCGGGGTATCTAGCCAAGTCGGAGTCTAACAAATGATGATCTGACACTACAAGAAATCAAGCAATTTGCGAGGAAGAATTGCGAGGAAAACTTTTCCTCGCAAATTTGCGACTATATTGCGACGAAAATGCTAGGAAAAATCTTTTCTCGCAATTCAGTCGTAAATTTGCTACCAAAAGTGGTCCTCGCAAATTCATTGCAAAAACGCGACAATTTTACAAGAGGACTTTCCTCGCAAATTTGCGAGGCTTATGCGAGGAAACAGTGAGAGACCTCATGTTACTCGCAAAAGTATCACAAATTTGCGAGGAAAATGTGAGGGTAACTGATAGTTAGGTATTCACGTTTTCCAAATTAGTAGCGAATTGGTCGCATATTCCTAGCATAATCTGCATTCGCAATATCCTAGCAAATTCATAGCAAAATAATTCTATATATACAACTCCACCCTCTCTCATTTCAATCACAACATCTCAAAACAAAAACAAAACAAAACTGAAAAAAGAAAATATGTCGGGTTCAAAGCATCAAATTTTCGCCTTACGAGGATGGATGTATAGGCAGTGAGATCCAGACACCGGTGAAGTAAAAAAAGGGCACTAGGACGGTTTGCACGGATTCATCTATCAGGCGACAAAAAATCCCCTTGCGCAAGAGCACGGTAAAATCTTATGCTCTTGTCTAAAATGTCGAAACAAGTAGTACATCTCAATTGATAACGTGAAGAAACATTTATATAATAGAGAATTCATCCCAAATTACTATTTATGGGTTTCGCATTGAGAAAATTGTAATGTTGAAGAAGGTAGTAGCTTTTGTCACGAGAACCTAGACAGAGGAACTAGTCGTCATCAGCATGAAACTGAAAATAGATTTTATGATATGGTTACAAATGCATTTCAGGAAATGGCATATGCATTTTATGAAAATGCTACATTTGTTGATGTTCCATATTATGAGGAATCGAACGTAGATGCTAAAAATTTTTATGATATGTTAGACGCTGCTAATCAACCTATCTACGATGGATGTAGAGAAGGTCAGTCTAAATTATCAGTGGCATCTAGGATGATGATAATTAAGAGTGATTACAACTTACCTCAGAAATGCATGGATGCATGGACTGATTTAATTAAAGAGTATTTGCATGGGAATAATAATTCGGCTGAGTCTTATTATGCAATTCAGAAATTGGTTTCTAGTCTTGGGTTACCATCCAAAATGATTGATGTATGCATCGACAACTGCATGATATTTTGGAAAAATGATGAAAAGTTGTAGGAATGTTGCTTTATGTGGGAAACCGAGATATTAACCTGCAACTGGATGTACACGCGTACCATTTCAGCGGATGTGGTACTTGCCAATCACCTAGAGGCTGAAGAGTCTATATCTTTCGGAAAAAAGCAGTGGCTGCCATGAAATGGTATGCACAACGTATAGCTGGAGATGGAGAGGTTACACATCCATCAGATGCGAAAGCATGGAAACACTTTCAGACGGTATACACTGATTTTGCTAACGAGTGCATAAATGTGTATCTTAGATTGTGTAAAGAGGGGTTCAGTCCATTCAGAATGTCTTGTAGAAACTACTCGTTATGGCCTGTCATCTTGACGCCGTACAATCTCCCACCCGAAATGTGCATGCAGAGGCAATTTTTGTTCATGAGCATTTTAGTGCTCGGTCCTAAGCACCTGAAGAGATCGTTAGGCGTTTTTCTCCAACCTCTGATCCATGAGTTACATCATTTATGGTATGCGGGTGTTCGTACGTTCAACCAATCACAACATCGAAACTTTAAGATGCGTGTTGTACTTATGTGGACTAGAGATGTCAACATGAACCGCAACCTGCGGGCTAAGTCCAACTAGTACCATTGCGGGGCGGGTTTGAACATACAAAAAACGTCCATAAAAATGCGGGTCATTTGGGCTAGGCCCGTATAATCCGCGGGTTTAGTGGGTTAAACCGCGGAGGGTTGCGGGCTGCCCGCGGGTTAAAATCTCCTTCTTAAGCTTCTGTTTTATTTTTCTTTTTATGGTTTGCGGAGTATGCATCATTTACATTAATTTAAATCAAATATTATAATCCTTACATGTAAGATTTTGTTTTAACTATGTTACTTTAATATATATAATTAACAAGAAGAGGACAATTAGTAAGAAGTTAAAGTTCATGACATTATTAATATATGACTTATTTGATTCATTCTTTGGTTTGATTTTCCGATTTATATTTAGCTTCTTTTCTTTGTTTGATGCTTGAACTTATCAAAAAAAACTTACAACTTAAACACAAAAATTATTTTACGTTATCATACCTTATAATTATATTATCAGAGTTGGTTTTGCAAATAACGCCAGAGATGGTTTTGCAAATTTATACTATCAGAGTTGATTTTGCAAATTTATATACTTAACAAAAAAATACTTAAAGACTTAAACAAATGTTAAGCTTATTCTTTGGTATGATTCTTAAAGATTCATACGTCGTCCGTATGATACACTTTAAGTGTACAATAAATTTAACGTCTGTTACGGTACAAACACTTAACGTTGGTATGTTTTTGTATGAATACTTAAAGTTTCTTGATAACTTATTCACTAATATTAAAAGTTAGAGGAAGCAAATGAAAAAAAAGAAACTTTGGTTGGAATGTCCCGCGGGCCGAGCCGCAAACCGCTTATATAGGCACGGGTCAGGATTGGTCAGCTTTTCCGGAGACCGCGGCCCGCGGCGGTACAGCCCGCAGCGATTCAAATGAAATTAAAACCACAACGGGACGGGACAATTGGTCGCGGGATGACCAAATTGACATCCTTAATGTGGACCATTAGCGACTTTGTTCACGAAGAACAAAGTTGTGAAGCTTTATGCCCCAGTGTATATGAGTGGCGATGCTCTGTTGGAGCAAATTGAGTATTACGGTACTCAAGAAACCGTCATGCGTGGCAGAAATTAGCACAACAGAGCAAACATGGCTGAAGGATATTTGGAAAGTCACAATTGGTATAAAAGAGCATCTTCTGGGAGCTCCCATACTAGAAAGATCAATTGGTTCGACACAATCTTGATGTGATGCACATTGAGAAAAAATTTTTCGACAATATCTTGCATATGCTTCTGAATATGCAGGGTAAGACAAAAGAAAATGTCAAGTCTAGAGTTACATATTACAAGTGATGGGAAATTACTAGTACCTTGTTTCCGATTAACAGAAGCAGCAAAGAGACCATTGTTTGATTGGGCAGAATCTTCCATAAATTTTCCAGATGGGTATGTCTCGATCGTCGTTGGTAGCTTAACTGAGGAAACTTCTCACTTTACTCAGTATTACTTCAGCCCAAGTATACAAACCAAGAAAAACAGACCTCAGCGATACGACAATGGCGGCGTAGCACCTACGTACAATGTTCCCAATGTGCCTGACATCTTCTCCAAAATTGGGCGACTTGCAGGGAAGTTAAAGGAGGTATGGTGGGAAGATTTTGCATTTTCTCACAGTGCACACACGTATATTTCGTCCAACCACTAGAGAGGTACGTATGTCATTATTTAAAATGATTAATAAAAATTAGGTATGTTAATTATAGTAAACAACATATTAATTACTGCAGCTTATTTGATACAAAAATTCAGGCATCTTATCCCAGTTTGTCAGAGAAGGAGTACGAAAAGTACAAAGACAGAGATTTAGCTAAGTGGCTACAATTCTATATAAGTTTATACAACGTTTTACAAATAGTACTTTTATGTAATTTATATGGAATTGATGCGCTCGTCCAACATGTAATTAATTTCAGGTCAATAATGGATATAGTGATGTTCCTTTCCCCCTTTGGTTCCACGAACTTGTATAAGTTCCAATTTCACAGATAGTCACAACACTGATGTACTTCACCCGCGGGTATACATTTCATACATATCAACAGGTTCCCGGAGTTCAACTGCAAATTACGGGATTTATGTACGAGGAGAAATGAACTTCTACAGAGTGATTAACCAGATTGTACAATTCAATCACCCAAGAATGGTGAATTTGCGATGTGTATTGTTCAAGTGCGACTAGTATGACCCATCTGTTTGCCGAGGAGTTCGAGTGGACAATTTGGGGGTTAAAGACGTAAATGCAAACAGACTGTATAATAAGTTCGAACCATTTTTTCTCTCTTCACAACCAGAGCAAGTGACATTCGTCCCATATCCACGAATAAGAGACCGACTCGAGCAATGGCTTTTTGTGATCCATGTGAGTCCAAGGGGTCATATAAACGGAGCTGAAGACGACGTTGTGTTACAAGAAGATAGAGCAGGAGAAGAGACGACTAATCCAATTGAATCCACCAAAGATTTCATATATGTTGACCCATCAGCGCGAGTTATGGAGGATGTACAGTCAAGCAACAATGACGAGACTATGGATGAATCAAACGAGGACGAAGACGAAGAATTTACGGACGCTGAAAACAATTTCATATATGTATTTGATCAAGCTGAAAAGTCGACGTTTTTTCGAAAATTGATTTAAAATTTATTTTTGTCTTGTAATTAATTATCTTTTGATTTTGTTATATCCTTAAATGTCGTCATTCTTTATTATTTGTAAGAAAATTGAAAATAAATGCATGTTAGTTAATGTGACTACATGCATGGTCTTGAAAAATGAAAATGACTTATAAGAATTTGAAAAGCCAAAATTTCGTAAGGCTTACATAAGTAACTAGAGAAGAAAGGATATCTTATTAGATCGTATTATACATCACGAAACCCTAAATCCTAAACAAAATATTTTAAAAAATTCAAACATTTGCGAGGTAATTGCGAGGAACCTTCCAATTTCCTCGCAAACTCTTTGTCCTAAACCCTAAACCCTAAATCTAAAAAACCAATCCCATTGATGCAATAACGTTATTTTTGTTTTACATTTCACATTTCAAATTCAAATGAATAAAACTGGATATTATGTATTGTGTATGTTAATAAATTTGTAACTCGACCTTATAACATTGATCTCAACTGTAACTTTCAAAACAAATCATACAAACTTACGTCATTTGTTCATGTATGTTATTATGTTATTGCTTTTTTATATTAAAGTTTCTACACGAATATCTCAAATGAACTTAACGAGATCATTCTTTAGCAAACCGTAAAACCGTCAACGTAAACCCTGAAAATTAAAATTTTAAAGTATTTTCATAAATTTTGAGGAAATTGTGAGTCTTTCTCGTAATTTCCTCGCAAACTTTTGACGGGTCAATTAAATTTTAACAAAATTTTGCAAGGAAATTGCGAGCAAGACTCGCAATTTCCTCGCAAAATTTTAAAAATTTCTAATGGACCGTCCAAATTTGCGAGGAAATTGCGATGGATTTACGACAATTTACGAGGAAATTGCGATGGATTCATGACGGAACAAAATCCTATATATATATATATATATATATATATATATATGCGACCTCACCCTCCCTCTCATTTGCTCAAATCACACTATTATTATCTAACTAATTAAAAGTACAAGTTTTTGAGTTCTAGGAGGGTCCACGTCAGCTCAGAACCAAATCTCTATGTGTTTGCCACGTCATAATGCAACTCAGGTACTCGAAACAACGCTTTTTGCACAACTACGCTTACGATCATAAAATAAAATAAAGCTCACCTAATTGGGTCAGATCTAATTAAAGGCCCATTCACCCAAAAGCCTTGAGAAACTAATTCTTCTCCTTCTCATCGTCTTCTTTCGTTGCCCCCTCTGTGACCTAAATGCGCATCGTCTTCTTTCTTTGCAAAAAGCGTTGAAATCATTTTCTCTTCGTCTCCCACGTCTTCCCCACAACTGTCGCGAAGCTTTAATTAGCATTAGATGCCATAATTACCCACCCGAATCTTCCACATTCTCCTCCGTTAACGTCTAGACGGGTCATTACTGCCGCAACAATGAACACCACAATTACCAAGCTTATAAAGCACAATCTCAATTTTCTCCATTGAAGATCCGCCGACAGCACCAGATACACCAGCCACCATGAATCACCTAACTATCTCTAAATCACTCGCCGCTCTAGAGAAAGCCATTTCAGTTTTGCAACGACGAGGTCTCGGTTCGTGTGGTCCATTCAAGGAAGTCCAGGAACATCAAGAAATTGAACATGCTCATGGAGCACGAGCAACTTCTACTCGACTCGGAGGTAAACGTCAACCGTTTATTTCTTGAGTGCTAGCTGCATTTAAAAGATTTAAAGATTTGTATTGTCAAAATAATGTCTTCCTTTCTTCCTTTCTCATTATAGTATTAGAATTTGGACTAAGAATAAATCTAACTAATTAATTCATGTTGGCTGCTGCAATGTTGGATATGGCAGGAAAATCACACTTTGCATACTCTTATGATTACTACATATTTTTGTAGTAATTTATGGAAACTTATCGTAACTTCTTACATGATGCAGAAGCATATATTGACCAGCATGGAGAAGCTTACGATGACCTTGCTAAGGTCACTTTCTGTTACCCTTACAATTATGTTGGGCAATAAGAGAGTATTATGGTGGTGGAGAATCACAAAAGGAAGCTGCTCACGAGCTCTTTTAAATTATGGAGTTGCTTCTGTATGAAAATCTCACATCAAGGTATTACGAATTTGTGTATATATCATTGTTCTGCTTTCTCTGCAAGAAAAATAAAAAAAATGTATTGATACCATATTTGGTTGTTTGTTTCCAGCAATAACAACAACCAAAAAAAGGCTAGACGAAGGTGTTGAGTTAAAAGTATTGGTGGTGAAGCTAGACGACGGGAAGAGTTTTAATGTTTTCATAAAGGTGAGTGCACTCTCATTTGCGCATTGAGGTTTTGGGGTTCAAGTGATTAGATATCAAGAAAATTGTTTTGATTGTTTTCTTTCTTTTGTATAGTTTATACACTCAAGAAGTGGAGACCAAAAAGAACATAGATGTTGAGATTATTTATAAATCTATATAATTTTTATTGTCAAGTACATTTGTTGGTTAGATGATAGCTTCGTTTTTGAACCAGATAAGAAGAATATATCCCAATGGATCATCACAACATCTCTTCTCAACTAACGAAAGAAGTACAAGTAATTTTATTGTTTTCAAGTAATAATATATCTTTGTTTCACGTTTTCTCTATATAATTTTATTGTCACGTATTTCTTTTGTTGGTTAGATGATAGTTTTGGTTTTTGACGAAGTATGAAACAGAGAAGATGATAACCTCAAGAACAAGATGAGAGAATACAAAAAACGTAAGAAGACAATAAAAAATAGAAACAAGAAGAGAAGAGAAAGGCGGAAAAAAGAAGAAGAGAAGAGAAACACAACAAGAAGAGAACGAGAAGAAGACGAGACCACAAGAGAGAATACTATATGTGATACTTTTCTGTTTGTAGTTAATAATCTCTTTCCTTTGACAGGTAAGATATTTAAATACAATAAGAAAATAACTAATCCTTAAAGATCCTAAAGTCATAACAATAATTGGGGCTACATGATACTCCCACTCTCTCCCTTAACCAATTCCAGCTGGTTCATTTCTTTTCGAATTGGTTCACTTGCATGAACTGGTATGAACCAATCGTTAGATGCATAAAATTAACCAAGAAGCTCACGTTCTTATAGTTTTATATAACTCCATTAACTTTGATTCTTTTATAGTTTGTCTCAATCTTTTTCGGTCATCATGGGCTAACAAGTTAAGAGTTCATATGTTGTCTTCTGGTAACGAACATGAGAGTATACTACAAAGAAATATAATGGGACTAAGACCTCATAAAACAGTAAGATACTTATGTCTTACCCTACAATTTGAAATACATTTTAAAAATCTGCTATTTACATTATCAGATGATTGTTATGAATGAGAAAAGTTTACGCTCACAAAGACTCCCAAGCTGAATTGAAAAAGAATATACAATTTTAGGTGTTCTTAGATTTCAGATGGATCAAACCAAAGCCAAAACAAGTTTCGATGAGTCATCGACATATAAGGCAAAAGTCAGGTTCCAAAGAGTAGAAGGGACCGAGTCAGGATAGACTGAGAAGTGAGAACGAAGATCTACTGGAATCAAACATGGATTTACAAAATGAAATTGTACAGTTACATAGAAATCCTCATATACTTCCACCCAACTGTGAGACTTTGTTATACTTCTTCCACCAACTTGAATAACAAATAACCAACCTTTTGGTTTCTTGGAGTTAGACCAAAAATCCAAATAAAATATGAGAATATTAAATGTCGGGCAAAAGATCCTAATACCAAGGATTAGTTTATCCCCGAGTAAAACGAATCACCAGTTCACATTTCGCATACGTCAATTCTCAATCAGGGTTTGCTACGCAATGATCATAAACAAAAGCCAAGGACAAACCTTAAAGCGAGTACTATTATACCTGCCCAAGCCGGTCTTTAGTCATATACAACTATATGTAACTCTTTCAAGAGTCATAACCCCACAACGACTATGCATCTTACAAGCAGAAGAAGAACCAGAAGAGACCGTGCGGAATATCGTCTACAAAGAAATTTATAACAGACTACCAACGAGATCAGGTAAATTGTTCTACATAATTCAATATAAACTACATTAATGAAAACAAATAACGTCACGTACAATGCAGGATGCATAGGAGAAGAGGATTAACATTTGCTTCACAACGTGAGGTAAAAAAAAAACACTACATGCTCAAAAGACACCAAAACGAACAACTTCTATATCTGAAATAAGCAGCATTCACTACCATTTACAGATTATGAAAGGGAGAACCGCGAACTTGGAACAAATAATCCTTCCAACATACTTAAAGAGAAAAAGATATGCGGCCAAAAAGGATCTCCCGTTACCAGAAGTTGTTCTTGCGCAATTTAGCAATCATGTGGTTTAGTATTTTTCACCATTTCTTTAAGATTTTTTTGGATTTTTCCCAATAAATTAAAACTACTCCAATATTTTTGTTTTCTCCTTTAGAGTTATGCACAACTTTACGAAATTTTAAACTTAACAAAGTGCTACTAGATTCATATGCAAAATAAAACCCTTACAATTATACATTCTAAAATAAAATGAGAAATAAACACGAAAACCAAAAACAACAACCACATACCGCCCTAAATATTCAAGACAGACCAAAACCGAAAGCACAAATCCGCGCGTAGCGCGGACATAGTCCTAGTACTAATTAAAAGGAGAATATAGTGGATTCTGAAGTTATCCACGTCCGCCACCTCATCCTATTTACTAAACTTCTACCCCGTACACAAATTAATTTTCTCTTATTCAATTCCTCTCGTGAATTCTCTGGACTTTTTCATCTTCCAAAAAACTGATAGCTTGTGGAGATTTTTTACAGCTTAATTCTCTCGAATTTTCATCTTAAATTCTTAAACTCTCATTAAATTTTGCCTCTTTTCTATTCTCCTGGATCCATAAGAACAATTATAAAAGAAACCTTGTAGAGAAACCAAAAAAGGCGATTATGTTATCATCATCATCATATTATTCATCTTCTTCATCGTCTCTCTCTATAAAACCTCTTCTTCCATGGAAGTCGATTCTAACCATCTATTTCTCTCTCCTCCTCAACTTTTCTCATCAAACATGTTTACAACTCTTTTTCTCTCACTATTTCACTCTCTCTTTGGAGTTTTCTTTACACAAACCTTTTTTCGCAAAGATCTAATGAGAATAACAAAAACATCACCACCTTGGAACAAGCTAATTGTGGTTTTTACACGACTAATCAAACCACTAGGCTACGACATCGTTTCACCTTTCTCCGACGATTTTTCTCCGTTTCTCCATATCTACGGCGGCTTATCCACCACGGCACCACCACTGATACTATTCCAACCACGGTCGCGCTTACTACGCCGATTTTACTACTAATAATGTCGACTGTCATTTTCTCATCTCTGCCCACAAGGAGCGAACTAGAGACTCAACATCGAACTATTATCTTGTGAGCGTAAGATCATCATCGTTCCTTCTCGGCCTACACTCGATATCTCCTCTCACATCGAGCATCAAAAACACGAGATCGGTCGATTTGTTTCCTCTCATGTAAGTATCTCACGAAGAATCCCACTTCTTCGTTGTTTGTAGATTTTTTTTAAACTGCATCAATGGCTGATTCTGGTTAAAAGGTTCGTTGTTAAAATGTAGATGGAGAGACTCGAGATCCAAGAAAAAGGAAGAAGCAAGAGAGGATGATAATGGAGGCAACAAAGATATGGAGATCAACCAAGAGAACACGACGAGACGAAACCATCTCGATCGTGATTTGATAATCGATTTATACCCACTTAGAAGCTACTACTCTGGTTCATGCAGGGCCGACTTAGGTATAGTTGGGGCCGTAGGGAAAATTTTTTTTGGGCCCATTAAATTTAATTTAATTTATTTTTTGCTAAATTTTTAAAATAAATTTTATTTTTCATTTTAACTGTATAAATATATGATAAAAATATAAACACATATACATATAAATTTATAAATATTTTTAACCTAAAAATTATTTTCAAATAAAATATTTTCAAATTTTAAAAAAATATTTTTAAAATGGATCTCTTAATTAGTGGGACTCGGGACGGGATCCGGAGTGGCTGCCCCCTTTGTCCCCCCACCTAAGCCGACATTGGGTTCATGAGAGGAAGTAATATTGTGGTCCTGATCATCTGGCTCCTTTTTAGACGAAGTAATGTCTAACATTTTCAGTGGAAATTTGGAATACATTTTTTTTGCCTCCTTCTCCTTTATCTCTAAACAATAAAGAGAAACATTGGTAGTGTATATATGTTTTTGTGATGAGTGATTTGTTGTGATCTTTTAAAACTTGATGCTCAGGTTAGTTTTTTTGGTTGTCGAAAAACCTTTCAAGTGTTATGAAAGAAAATGATGATATAGAGTCAATGATATTGAGTTGCTCTTCGTCTTTGTCTTCAGCAACTAGGACAAAAAGCTGGATACATTTGGGTGATAATAGAAAGAGAAGAGACTCATTAGATCCATCCATGACGAAGAATCATGATCATCATGACATCAAATCACATGCTTTAATAGCTCGAACTTCTTATGTTGTAAGTTTAATAAAATCGAATTTTTAGCAAAGAACAATTCCTGCACATTGTCTGACATTTGGTTTATTATATACTCGCTCAGGCTTCGCCTTCTTCTTCTTCTACGCGAAGCTATGGAATGATAGAGGAATAGTGGAACAAGAAGAAGAGATAGTATAGTTTCACCATCTGCAATATGGCTAAAACCTTAAGTTGTGGAAGTAATAAGAGCAAGAACCGTCTTCCACCTAAAAGCAATACTCTTGAATGATCTGATCGATATCAAGGAAAAGTAGTTGGACAGATACAAAGATTCTCTGGAATTCACTTCCTCCCAGAGTAGTAGATTTAGGAATGGTAATACTTAGTAGTTGTTGATCAATTAAATTCGTAATCGGTTTGAAAGAGAATAAATGAACAGATAGTTGGAAGAGGGAAAAAGGAAAGTGGAGAGTGAAGACTAATGTGGAAAGTGAAAACTAAGCATTGCAAGGTACCAAGTTCTCATATCTTTGTTAACGTTTCTTTTATTGTAACATTAATCAGTTTTAGACTGCCAATCAAAAGTCTGTTGGTTGATCTTAAGAAGACTTGAGCATGTCTGCCAAATTTAAAAGTAAACCGCAAAGATGATTTGAAATTTACACACCTTATGGCTCGAGCTAAAGAGCATATATCAAATGAAGTCGAGATACTGCATTTCTTATTTTGAAATCTAAACAAAATTATCTTCAAACGATTTGTGGTCTAAATCCCAATTGTTGTCCTAAAAAGGCAAGACAAAGATTTAACGAAACAAATCCTCAATTTTTCTTTCTGGCATTGTTTTTTCCACATGTAGCTTTGAGAATCAAGAGCATTATGTCCTAAGTCGTTCGTCACTGAGATAATTGCTTTAGTCTCTGACATCAAACTTTCAAAATAAGGAAGACACCACTAGCTGTTTTCAGATTCTTTGTGTCACTTAAATTGAACTGATGATTATATTTTGTATGTCAGCGGGGTCATGCTCAAACTATTTTTAGGCATTGTTCAAAAAAATATCAAAGTTATATTTGATGATATAATAATATAACTTTTAAAATTTAGTAATCATATTTATGTATATTTACTTTTTAATAGTGAATAAAGGCCCTAAATTTATAAATTTTATTTTAAAAGTTAAAGTTTTAGGCCTTTGATTTATAAAGATTTTTTTCTTTTTGAATCTGGGTTCTATTCGACCGCTCCAACTCTCACATACTAAAAGACGGTCCTGTATGTCAGTTATGGGATATCGACATGGACTCAGGTTAATTGCATGGTGGCCGTGAAAGCAATGGTCAAATGTAATGGTTGAGATGAAAAGGCTCTTGGTCATCTTCAAGAAGCTCGTGTAAGTGCTTCTTCGTATTCTTTGTTAATGCTCCACAAAGGTTAATAATATTCTTCTTTAGCTTTATTTTATTTTTGAATTTAAGAACCAACCGGTCTTCACAATGTAATAAAAATAATTGGCTGCTGAGATAATCTGATTTTCTTTCCATGATCCTTTTGTAGGATTCACAAACAAACAGTATTTGTATTTTGTAGGAACGAAAATACCAATATTTGCTTACGCTCTTACTTCTCAAAGAAGATTAGGTGAACTTGAAAAACCCATTAAAAATTAGTGTGCTAGATTATTGTGGTTTATCATAAGAGACATGTCCTAATTCATATGAGGAGCTATTGGGGTAGAGTTTGAGATTCAAATGGAGAACTAGAGAAGACAAATCTGCATAAAATAATTATCCCCCGTTCCTGGTATTAGAACAGGGTAAAATAATTATGTCATAGTTTAGCAAATAAATTAACTTAATATTAAATTAGAACATTTTTTTAATTGTAACACTGAATTTTCTTTTACAATAATGGTCGTCCATCTATTTAACATCCAATCACAACAAGTATCTCATCTTCCTAAATTTATTTAATTTAAATAATATGATATTTAAAATAATATATAGAAATACGGTAGTTAAATAATTTATTCATAAGAATACATATAATAATCCATCATTTAATTGTCACTTAATTTTAATATTTAATTAGAAATCTTTCTCATATTTATGATATACTTCGCTGTGTATATTTTTGATAGAAATATTAAGAAAGAGGTATACAAAGAATATCAAAACAAATATATACAAATTTATATAAAAGACTAATATTAAAAAATATTCTAGAACTAAACAATATATTTTTGCAAAGACAATTTAGAAATAGGTAAGAAAAATAGAAAAGTGACATATTTTTGCTTAAAGAAGAAAGTTAAAAAAATTAATAAGATATAGTGTGACTATTGGAACTAGAATATAATATTATTGTTGTAGTTTAATTTTCATGCTTTAATAAATATATAACGTATGCTAGCAAATTGATAATATATTAGAGCATCTCTAATGATTGACTTCAAATTTTTCTTCAAAAGTGAGCTAAATACTTTTTCTTAAGTGTGAGATAGTGTGACACAAACAATCTGAGCTAAATACTTTTTCTTAGACACTCATAATAATGTGAAAGAAATATATATATTAGTGATTGTATTTAAAAGGTAGCTAAATACTTTTTCTTAAGTGTGAGATAGTTGAAAAAATATTTTGAGGTTGTTTTAACAAAAAGAAATATCCAAGAACAAATAAAAAGAAACTCTTATAAATTTATATTAATCAAAACAAAGAATTTTTTTTAAAATTGTGTAAAAAAGCAAGCAAAAATTAGTCTTATAAAGTATTATGTGATAATGCATTTTAAAAGAGTATAACTTCATAAGAGGAGATAAATATTCTACTTAAACATAAAAAACAACAATGGCATTTTGTAATTCATTTATGTTAATATGTAATCGAAATGATTGAGTTAAACTCAAATAGTCTTGGGTTAGGTTTATAGTACAACTTTATAAATTTATTCTCATTATAAGATTTTTATAACAATTTCGTTGTAATATTATCGTTGGGAGATATTTAAAAATGTGAAAAGACATTTATAATTTTTATTAAATAGATATTTTCGGTTTTTATTAAATAGTAATTTACTTTAAAACATATAAAAGTGATAGAAACAAAAAAAAATCGCAAAACATAAATATTGCTGATGAAATGTACTTTGATAAAAAAAAATAAAAAAAAAAAGTTCGCGCGTAGCGCAGAACCAAATCATAGTGTCTCTAAAACCCTCTCCCTCTCCTCATGGAAGCTCCCATCCTCTTCATATTTCATCCCAAAAATGGTTGGTATTTAACTATTTACATAAAAGTTAGTAATTGTTAGGTTTAGTGTAATTAGGTTTCAAAATTAGTATATTTAGATAGTTTAGATAGGAAATATGTAGATAACCGTCAAAATATTATAAAAAAAACAGCGAATTTCGATTAATTCTATTTAAAATTTTAGAAAATATTCATTATGATTAAAATTTTCAAAATTTAAAAAAAAAATTATGTTTGTTTATTATTGAATCTTTTTAAATAAACAATTTTAAACAACATTTTAGTAAAATATTTAAATTAATTAAATATATAGGCGGAAGATGCATCCTACCGAGATTTTCTACAGAATGCCTCTAGGTATGCACCGGGCTCCAGTTCGGGAGGAGTTTCGGAGACAATACCTTCTCAGAACCAGACACCGGCAGTCTCGCCACCACGACCACCCGGTATGACCTTTCAGGATCTACTACGTAGTCCGGGTCGGGCGTCTTTGCCACTTCTACATCCCGGCCGACTTCCAGAGACACTTTGATAATTTAAATAATTTTTTTTTTAATTCACATAAAATATATATTTTTTTTAGTAATCAATTAATTATCTTCGTTTAAAGTTTGACGAAGACGAGTACGTTGCCCAGGCCATCACCAAGATCTTTCAGCGTCACTATCCTGCGGCGTACACCAGCTGGACGGAGACTCCTCAGTCGACTGTCCAGTGTTGATACGAGGCGTTCGTGGTAAATTTTAAAATTTGTAATGTTATTTTCAATTTATTTAAAATTGTTTATTATTTAAAATTAACTTTAAATATTTAAAGTAAACCTACAACTGGGACTATGCGTAAAACGAACGAGTGCGCGATATGTTTGAGACAAAACTCAAAGCGCGCCTGACAGACCAAGTCGGCCGCTGGAAGAAGAACTGGCTGAGAGATCCGGAGTGGAAGCCGATCTGGATGAACCCGGAAATTTGGGTCCAGTTAGTCGCTCACTGACAGGGGCCGACACACGTACCGAAGAGCCAGCGGTGCACCTCAGCTCAGAAGAATCCCGAGACACAGAGGAACGAGGCCACACACACGGCTGGACGTGATTCGTTCAGGGCTAAGACCCGAAAAATTGTAAGTTTAAATTTTTTTCATATTTTTTTAATAATGAAATAAATTAATAAATTTAGGATTATTAGTTTACTTAGAAAAGTGTTAAATGTTTAATTTATAATTAAGGCTAAGGAGCAGCAGTCCGACACTCTCGATCTTCTAGCGTACTAGAAGAGACGAAGAAGAGGTCGGACGACACTTTTGTCGACACGAAGTTCAAGAGGCTATGCCGCGAGGTCCACTTGCGGATCGATGAGGCCGAGATCTAGCTTTCGATGGAGAACCCGGATAGCTCGGTCCAATCTGACGGTCTTTCGCAGTTCGAAAAGAACAAGATTTTCGCTGAGGTTAGTAGTAAAATATTTTGATAAAATATTAGTATGATTAATTTTTATTTAAATATTGAATTATGGTTATTATTTTATATTTTGGGTTATTCCCCAGTCGAAAGGCTGGTTTTTAGGATTGGTTCTTTGCACCCAGAGGCCTTCTCTGCAGCCTCCGGTGTTCCTCGTTCTCGCGTCAACCCGAGAGATCTTGAGGAGAAGCTCGAGAAGGCTGGCACTACAAGAAAACATATGGTTAACAACGACGACAATCGTTGTTAAATATGCATAACGACGAATTTACGACGAAAATGAAAAGGTTGTTAAAAGATCGTCGTAATGTAAAAATCGTCGTAAATTCGTCGTTAACTTAATGACGACAGGATTTCGTCGTAAACTAAATGTTAATATTTCGTCGCAAAATACTCGTAAATTAACGAGATTTGAAAGACGAAATTATTACATCTCTACTTCGTAGTAAATATGATGTAAATTAAGGATTGTTAAACGACTAAGTTGAAGCACGTAATCATCGTTAAATCGTAGTTAGTTTATGACGATTTCACGACGCATGTTCAAAACAATCGTCGTTAAATCGTCGTAAATTAACTACAATTTAACGACGAAATTTTTTAATATACGCCTTTATTTCGTAGTTAAGTAACAATGTTATTACGATGATACTTTAATTAAAATTAACAAAAAAAATCAAAATTAATATTTTTGTAAAATAAATAATTAATAAAACTAAAAATAGAAAAATATATATATAAAAATTTCTAAATAATCCTATAATTTTAAAATAAATAATACAATATCAAAACTACATAAATTCTAGATCTATGTCGTCGAAATACCCCTCTGGGGATTCTCCAGATCGATGGGCATCGCTTGTGGAGGCTTGACAGGAGATTATCGCTGCTCGGATCGAGATGACCGGCTACAAAGAGCGAATCAGCGCTCATTCTGCTCGGTTCGATTATATAGCGAAGAACGACCCCGGCTTCGCCGGTACGCCGCTATGTTGCGGGTCCGGACACAACAGCAGCAGCAGCAACATCAACAACAAGACTCATAGCTTCCCGAGGATCTCCTTTAGATTTTAAAATACTTTATTTGAAATTTATTTAGTTTAACATTATTCTTTATAATTTATTTTAATTTGTTAATGTAAATTAACTATAAATTAAAATTAAAATTATGCAAGAATTGCGAAGGATTTGCAAGGGATCACTTGCAATATCCTAGCAAAACTATTGCGAGGAAATTGCGAGGAACCCTCGCAAATTCTCGCAAAATCGACGCAAATAATATGCGACTGATTTGCGAGAAATCCTCGCAAGTTCCTTGCAAAATGTTTTGCAACTGATTTACGAGGGATTCTTGCAATTTCCTCGCAAATATTTTGCAAGGAAATTGTGAGGGGTTCTCACAAATCAATCGCAAAATTTTACGGCTGCATATTAATCGCAATTCTTTCACAAAATTTGTCTCGCAGATTTCTCGCAAATTTACCACGAATCTGCAAGAAAATATGGCACACGCAATTTTGCGAGGAAATACGGTTTGCGACTAACGATTAGCGACCGGTTAAATTTTCTCGCAATTTCCTCGCAAATTGGTAATTGCGACCAAATTGGGAGGAAACCCTTCCTCGCTAATGCCTTGATTTCTTGTAGTGTGGTATGGAACTTTACAAAATCGGAGCAATATACAATCAATTCGGGCTATCGAATTCTTCATTCATTGGAGGTAAATCTAATAAATAATTATAGTTGGGGGTCAAGTCTGGATGTCCTAAAGGCACATGTTTGGAAGACTAAATGTCCTCTAAAAATACAACATTTTCTCTTGCAAATACTCACAAAGAGCCATGCGGTAACCACGAGACATATAACAAGGGGGATACGATGTGATATTATGTGCAAAAGATGTGGTGCCTCTGATCAAATGATCTATCACATAATTTCTGAGTGTCTATCCGTTGTTCACATTTGGAAAAATTGCATAGATCCAACATGACCAGAGAGTTTTCCAACAGAATTGCTTTATTCTAATATTGCTTATCTCTTTTGGAGAAATCCTCTACGAAATCAGGACCAAGATAGTCATGATATTTTACCTTGGTTTATGTGGTTCATATGAAAAGGAAGGAACCAAAATGCTTTCCAAGGGACATAATTAGACATCAGAGAAGTCCGGAGAAAAGTAGAAATTGAATTCTTAGCTTGGAAAGAGACACAAATATTACGGCTTCAACCCGAACAATCGATTAACACAAAGACTACGAAACACAATGGCATTAATTGTTGTATGGATGGATCATGGAGATAACAAGATCCTACATTGGGTCTTGGATGGGTTTGCCTAGATGAAACGGACAAGATTATATTACTTGAGGCAAAATGTCATTGAAGGAGTCTATCATTCTTGCATTCGGAGATGAAGGCATTACTTTGGGCGATGCAAGAGATTCAACACAACGGGATAAACTGTCAACATTTTGAGACAGACTGAATAGAGCTCATCAAAATCACTCAAAACCCGGAAGATTGACCAGCCTTCTTCACCCTTACTCAAGTATTCTGAAGGTTACATGATCACTTCTTAGATTTTTCTTTAGCTAGAATTCCGTGCACGAAGAATGTACATGCAGATTGCTTGGCTCGAAGTGCTCGCCTTTTATTTCATGAATTAGCATTTGTAGATACTACACCTCTTAGCTGGACTACTAACTACGGAGTGATATTTTAATTAATGTGAAGTTGCCAAAAAAAAGGTCCATCCAAAATAAACAGCCGTCTCAAGTAAATATTGGACATTATTTCAAAAAAAAATTGGACATATTATGGACAAAATTTTATATTTCCAAAAAATTGGATTTAGAACTAACATAAAACTGTAAAAAAATCTTGGACCATGCGGAAATGCAACGTTGACAGATGCCAAGAGACGACCTAAATAAGTAACATAGAATAACCAAAAGTGATTTGACATAAACACATTCCAATCATGTTTTTAATAAAAAAATTTAATACATTAGAGAAGCTGCACAACAAATACAACATTTTAAAAGAATCGATGATATTCACATAGCAATTTATATAAAGAATATACTAACAGTTAGTTATTGTTATATATTTGTGATATTAGGTTTTACGTTTCAAGAGTAGTGAATAAGTTTCACGTTTATGCTCCTCCATTGGGAAAAAAAGAAAAAAATAATTTAGGTTTGAAATTGAATATGTTATATCATCTTTTATATTAAATTGAACCGTTAATAAGACAGATAGATAACTAAATGATATTATGTCAATGAATGGTTACAACATTGTCCATAACAAGAACAAATTTTTTTTGATAAAGGGCATTCAACTTAAATACTAGAAATGTTTTTATAAGTCAATGGTTACGGAACCATAGAAAGAGGAAGAGTAACAAAGCAAAGTACAACAAACTATAGTGAACTCTCAAAGAGGATAACACATGTTAATAAGATATGGAATCGTATCATGTAGAATAATTAACCATGTTCAAGTGTACCTCCTCTTCCACATTTCCTTCTTCCCATGATTACAGTCTATTCCATCTCTTGTAGTTTTGTGATGGCTTCCGAGGACTACCTCCTCGAGATCTTTAAACCGTTTCGAAACTATGAAAGTGGGAAGGGTGTACTCCCGTGTGATGCCCAGACTCATCTTCACTCGCATGCGCAAATGGACCCAAAGAATATGACGTTCTTAAGCATTGGTTGTTTTTGAAGATGGAAGAATTGGAGTTTCTGAAACAGCGAGGTCATTGGTTTTTGTGGCTACTTCAAGACCCTCTTCGTTCGTATCTGAGCAACAAAGGGAACTTCCTCAGTCTCTTGAGTAACGGACAATTTCATAGTAGAGTTCGTTGATTGGATAATATCAGAATTTTTTCCTGGATTATCAAATTTGGCAGTGATAACATTCTCAAGAGCAACTGATTTGTTTGATGTAGAGTCGTTGGTTTCTTGTTCCAACAAGATGCAATTTTGAGAGTTAACGGAGATATCATTAGCTATAGTAATAGGTTTAGAAAGATTGTTGGATCCACTTACGGAGATGTCTGTTTTGGAAGCCAACACATTTGGCACTTCAGGATGCTTTGGGGGTGTAGCAACTAGAACAACAAGAAGATTGAAACATCTAAGAGTCTTGTGTCCTAGTTGTCCACACTTTGGACATTTTTCGGCAGCCACGAGCAAATGACTATCACTATTGGAATTTCACCACTTTCGTCTTTAAGATCAACTCTTTATGGAAAGGGTCTGTCGAGTTTAATTTCAACTAGGATTTTTGCCTCTCCCATTAGAACAAGGTCTAACCAAGGTCGGCTTGTAAGCATCGATGTTCCAACCCCTATGGATATCCAACTAATACCCTTTTTGATTTAAGTTGATGAGGAATGTCCTTTAGAGAGTGCCACACAGTATCGATGTGATTTCAGGCAGAGAGATTGTTCCAACCAAGTTCCTCGGGGAGACAAACATAATACAATCGTCAATGTGCCACAAACCTTGTTGTGTTACCCATTTACGAGTCAATTCATCGGGAATATAAAAGAGGAAGGTCGAGCTACTTAATTGAAACGAGTGTCGATTTGACAGCATTTACTCCAAATTCTACTAACCACTGATTGGATAAAACCTGTTGGAGGAGCACAACATCTATAGAAGTTGCCTAACACAAAATTATTTTTCTTTTCTAGTCTTTCCATAAGAACTTGAAGAGGGATCCATACATTTGCGGTTTCATCTTCAAGGTAAATCAGAGTGGTAACCTTGTGAAGGTTCCACTTGAACTGGTCCATCTTTGTAGCCCATGGATAGTCTTTTTCCACTCTGTTCTTTTCCACCAAGTTGAACCAATATGAATGTCCTTCTCCTTAGAAGACCTACGATGAGTGACAGAGGGAACATTATATTGCCTTCTTCTAGACTGGGAAATTATGTCCGCAGACAGTGAAGATCACTGAGAATCAGATGAGAGATCGACAAGAAGTTCCTTAGTAGTTTGAGTAAAGATCATGGATGCTAATTTTGTCGGATTTTGGACTAGAGGTTTCGACCATGCTCCTAAGGGTGTTAATGAGGATTTCAGGTGGGGAGGGCGCTCCTTCAAACCTTTGAAATCCATTATAGCCGCCTGGACATGCGAGGCTGCTGCCGATGTCGGATCAGAGCTTTTCCCTAAAATTGGATTCATAGAAGGCGATTAGGGAGAAGACGATTTCTCTTCATTCGCAGCAAAACAAGAGGAGTTGCACACGTTTAGCACAGAGTGAAATTGTCGGTGTCAATACTCATATACTCATCGCCAACGGAGGCATAGAGGCAGAGAAGTTGCCGATTTCAATGTCAGAAATAGATTTAAAGTTGGAAATTTTTCGGTCGCATGAGAGAGAAAGGGGCATGTTATTAGCTTTTAAAACCAACAAACTTCAATAAATAAATTTATTATATTACTATATTCACTTTTTACGCATTTTGAATTTATGTTATCAACTCAACACTTATATTATACTAGTACACTAAGCATTATCTATATATATATATATAATCAATAAAAAAAATCCTTATGTGACGATCAAACTTTAGTTATTAAATTTCTTTATACTTTGAAGTAGTGTTTAATCCCATAAAACATTACGGACTCGTAAAAAACGTTGTATATAAAGATATGACTGATATAATTACCGAGTCACATATTTCATAAAATGTTCAAAGTTACTTCTCCTAAATGTTTTTATTCTAATGCTTCCAAAATTGTCATGATATTTTAAGAAAAACAAAAAAATTATACTTTTTTACTCATTTTTTTAATCCTCCTTAAAAGATTAGTATTTAAAAGTATAATGTCAACAATGATATCCGCTGTTAAAGTTATCAAATTTTTATTTAAGTTGTCACACATATCTCTAGCTAGATATCATTCGATAAAAGCGAAAAACTCACTCATATATTTGCTATCAAAAACAACATATATTCCTTTCAATGTCCTTAAAGCAAATCATATTAATATATATGTGTGTGTGTATGTGTGTGTGTTCATATGTCTATGGTGAACGTAGAGATATGTTCATATTCGCGTTATCATACGTCCAACCATGTAAAGCATCCTTTGCACATTGTCTATGTTGTATAGATGCATTTTTGTAACAGGTAAGCTAAGACTCAAGAGACTTTTAGACCCGCTTAGTCAAGTTGAATCGCTATCCGATTCTCCAAACTAGCGATGCAACGAGGGCTAGCATTTAGGGAACTTGGCGATTGTAAGCATGTCAAAGAAAATTTATGTGGGAGAAAAACCTGGATAGCTTCAACCAAGTTCTTCTGCTCTTCTTCGGAAGTTGTGCAGAAAAAAATTCATGTGGTTGATGAGGGCTAGACTTCGCTAGTGATTAACTCAATTTCAAGTTTTAAAT
>OVAN01004412.1:0-25942 GCA_900406275.1 Anastatica hierochuntica
ACTACCTTAGAAAAAAATTTGTTTTAGGTTATTTTTGACAATTTGCTCTAAAAAGAATTATTATTTAAAATTTGTATTACATGATAAACGTGTATGTATCACGAAATAAAGTCATCGTTTACGTGATCATATTAGTTTCAATATGTATATATTTGGCCATTCCAATAACGAGCGTAATATTCGAATTATCCCAAGGCCGGCTCTTCCCTCGAGCATACAAAGTATATGCTTTATGTCTTTGTTTAAGCATGTGTTTTTCACATTATTCCTTTTCTGAAAAGACGTCTTATGTTAGAAACATATCATTGTATCCACATTTTAATTCTTTTCCTTTCTAGTATTTTACCTTGTTTCAATCTTTTAGTATATTTTAGTTGTTATTCTTTTTTATCATATTAAAGTACAAAAAAAAGCATTAACAAAGGATGAATAAATGAAGGCCATATATTTCCTATTTGTTCTAGACTTTATAATTCTTTTTTCAGCAACGGCAAAATTCTAACTTTTAGGTTTAGTAGTTTAAATAAACTTTAAGTGTTGTAGAAACTTACTCATAAAAAACATGAAATTAGCGAGTCACACTTTAATTATTTTATGTAATACCTCGTCCGCTTTTCTCATATGTTTCGATACCTCTTTTTTTAAATTTACAGACTTATCTTATCTGATGGTCGGAAGTACTACTATGATGAGTTTTAAAGATTTGATTTATTGTACATGTAAATCACTACGCGATCTTTCTCGTATTTTGTCTTCACTCGCACAATATCATTAGTCACTTTTTCAAAAGTCATCCATGTTAATCATACTCCAACACATGCACGCTTGAATTCTTTCATATCTAGTGATCGAAAAATAAAAAACATTTTGATGACAGATGTAGACAAATCAATTCATTTTCCTCGCAAACTACTATTACTCCGTAAACCGGGTATCACACTATTTTTAGTTTTGTTATATAATCGAAAATGTGGTTCATGGCAACGTTATAGAAAATGACAAAATTACTTACCTATAACTTCTCACTCCTAGTCAAACGATGTTTATTTGAAGTTTCAACCACACAACAATTCATCATTGGGCCATGGCTTTACGAGCAATGAAACCAATTAGGCTAACATAATGGGCTTTTTATCAACAGATTAGAGCTTGATGCCCACAACCCACAAAGTTACCTTGTATTGTAAGATTATGCCCATGAGACTTTAAATCATCCTCTTAAGTCTTAACTGCATCTATCAAGAAGCCTCACTCAATCGCTAGCCCAAGGAAAAGGAGACTGAGCAAGCAACATAAATCATCAATACAAACCATATCATTTTTTCTGATAACTCGATGTCATGATCCTCATCGAAATGGGTCTAAACTAGCCGGCCGAAGTTCTAGGTCAGGTTCTTTTTTGGACACACAATATCATCATAGAGTTCGAACTCGCAACCTGTCTCCAAGAAAAAACTCGCCCTTACCGGTAGGTCATGTTGACCCGGACCAAACCATATAATTTTCTTTATCTTAAATGTATAACATTGATATCTTAATATCTCCATGTGTGTTGTTATATATATATATATCTAAGAGTTATTCAACTTTCTTTCACGAAACACGTTTCTTTTATTGATTAGGCGATGTATCTTTACCAACTCGGTGGAAGATTACTTAAATTTTAAATTAACTAATTGTCCTTTCTAGCTATAAAAGTAATGTTAGTATATTTCACGATGCATCGTGGCGATTATAGTATATATATGACTCATCTATCGTTAGATTTATATTGTCTTTAAAGAAAAAAAAAAGCAAATAATAAATTAAACATGTTTTTGAGTAAGCAACAACTTAATTAAAATAAACCTAACTATATATATATATAGTTGGATATGAATCATATGATGAATGATGTAGGTGAACCTGTCACGTTTCTTTTATTGATTCTTGACGATATAATCGTTTACAAAAGTAATCGAGTTCCAAATAATTGTTTCTCACTTTTCTGAAAAAAGAGTAAAATAAAATAAAAATAAAAATACCTTTTTAATTTTTAAGTTTAGAACTCGAGACAAGTCTAGAGTTCTCTGGGCCGTCAAAAAAAATATGATATTGGTTTGAACGGTCTAGATTCATCTCCCAATCAAGAACAATCACGTAATATTAAAATAGCTCATGGGGTAATTTCGTCAAAACAACATATCTTTCCTTCGAACAGTCTACGCAAGTTAGGTGTGAACACGCAAAGTCATCTTAAGATCCTTGTCGGTTTATTAATATTCCAAATATACCCTTAACAAAACAATTTAATTTCGAAAACAGTCTTATAGTTAGTAATCCAACGGAGGGTATTTCCGTCATTTCGAACAGAAGCTTACGCGCGTCAGAGTCAAAACGTTAATAACACGACACGTGTACTCCGAAACTGTCTTTTTGTTTTCGCCGAGTAACTTCGAAAACGCCACGTGTCTTCCGGTTTACATGTAGCCACCGGTTACCGGTAAACCCAAATCGGTTTATATATTCATCAGAAGAACACACACGCGTGGCCAAATTTTTTCATCCACGAGGATTAAAAAACAAAGCAAGCGACTTTGAAATTTTCTTTACGAACACACACACACGCAGCGAAATCAAAGTAAAAAATTTGAAGAAACCCATCAAGTAAACGATTCGAGTTTTTGTGATTTGATGTGAAGAACAGAGAGATGGTGGCTGAAGCAGAGTTTGTGTTTCAACAGAGTTTGCCGGTGGTTTTGGATGTTGAATTGTTCGGCGTTAAAGATATCGACGGAGTATCCGCCGTGAAATCGCCGGTTTCGTCGCCGAAATTGGGTCTCCATCGTCCTGCGGCGGCGGCGTCTGTCTCCGCCGACTTATCGACTTCTCTTTCGGTAAGTTGTTTCCGTTTTAAAGTTTGATTCTTTGTTTCGTTCTTGGTGACTAATTTGATTATCTAATTGCTTAGATTTAGAGTTAGGTGAAGAATCGTTTCAGGGCAAGTTCTTAGTATTAGCTTATGATTCTGAATTAGCAAGTAATTGTAGTAAAGGTTGAGACTTTATGAATCAAAAGTCTCTTTTGATACCTTTTGATGATTAGTTTTCAATCAATTTCATTGCCCTTTAAGAGGGTTTTGTGTTAGTGTTGAGAACTTAATTGATTTGGGAGATTCAAAATTTTGCTTTACAGGGTTTAGAATCTAGTGATCTGTTTCCGGAAGAGTGTGATGATGATGATGATGATGATGATGATGATTGCAGTTCTAGTGATTCGTTTTATGTTCCGGTGATTCGATCTGGGAGCTATGCTGATATTGGACCAAGGAGATTCATGGAAGATGAGCATATTTGTATTGATGATCTATCTTCTCGAGTTGGGTCGCTTTATAAGTTGCCAAAGCCGAGTGCTTTCTATGCGGTATTGCATTTTCGCCGCCTTTTTTTGTTGCGTTCGTTCGCGTGATTTGAAGATCGGTTGATTGATTTATGTGCTTTTCGCGTCTTGTGTATAGGTTTTTGATGGTCATGGAGGACCAGAAGCAGCAGCTTACGTGAGGAAAAACGCTATTCGACTGTTTTTCGAAGACGATAAGTTTCCACAAAGATCGGAAGTGAACAGTATTTATATCGAAGAAGTCAAGAGTTCGTTGAGGAAGACGTTTCTTCAGGCTGATCTTGATTTAGCTGAGGATTGTAGTATCGGATCTTCTTCCGGTACCACGGCTCTTGCTGCTCTTATTTTCGGAAGGTACCTGCGTTAAAATGTCGTATAAGCGTTTATCTTGGTTTTGATTATATCGTATTGGATGTAATGCTCTTCTTCTCGTTCTGCAGACACTTAATGGTGGCAAATGTGGGCGATTGTAGAGCGGTTCTATGTAGGAACGGTGTTGCTATAGACATGTCTCAAGACCACAGACCAATCTACTTACCAGAAAGAAGAAGAGTGGAAGAATGTGGCGGCTTCATCGATGACGGTTACTTAAACGGAGTTTTATCAGTCACTCGAGCTCTCGGGGATTGGGATTTGAAACTTCCACGAGGCTCACGGTCTCCGCTGATCTCGGAGCCGGAGATCAAACAGATAAATCTAACAGAAGAAGATGAGTTTTTGATAATCGGATGCGACGGGATTTGGGACGTTCTGACAAGTCAACAAGCGGTTAGTATTGTCCGGCGTGGACTACGCCGTCACGACGATCCTATGAGGTGTGCTAGAGAGCTTGCGATGGAGGCTTTGAGGCTAAACACGTTCGACAACTTAACGGTTGTTGTAGTATGTTTCTTGTCGGCCGATGACGTCGCGGTGGCTGCTCCGGTGGAGAAGCAACGGTGTTGTAGTTTAACGGCCGAGGCTTTGCATAGTTTGAGAAACTTGTTGGAAAGCTGAATGAAAACGTTGCGTTTTAACGAATGATTATGATGAACATTTGTATGTGAGATGTTGTATGTAATGTAATGTTAATCGTTACGTGGTGGTAGCATTTTTGTGTAAGCGGTTATTTATTTTCGTGTAAATGTGTTTTAAACTTTTGGTTTCTCCAAATCTAATTTAAGTTAATAAATTGAAATCTCATAGGAATAATACACTACTATGTAAAAGCTTCTAGATTTCGTGAAGTAGTGAGTTTTATAAATTTTTGACAAAATGAAAACCCTTTTTTTAGCTTGCAAAGGTTAAAACATATGATAATGTTATAAATTTCGTTAGATTTTTTATAAGTGTAAGACAAATATGCACACGTACTATGTGAAAACTTCGGATGCGGATACGTTTAAAAGTATGTTTAAATGATTAACCATAATTTCTTAAGGTGGAGATTTTAAGGACGTAAAAAAAAATAAAAAAAAAAAATGGAGATTTTAAGATCGGTTAAAAGATCGGTCTCTTAGATTTTAACTAAAAAAACTAAAAACCGTCTCTTATAGTTCTTATTTAAGAGACGATTTTTAGTTTTTTTAAGTAAAAACTAAAAAGCGTCTCTTAACCGACTCTAAGAATCCCATCCTACCATGGCTAATCATGGTCTAAGATTTAGACAAATGACATAAAAAGCAAAATGCTAACGTACAAAAGTTATATGACATTTGACAATTTTGTCATGACCTATGAAGTAATAGTCTTTACATGAACACGTTATTATGTAAAAAACCTCTAGATTTCGAATTAACTATTTTCCACCTTTTTTAATTACTAGAAGATTTGATTGTTTAGTGTATAAATACCATTTTTGATAATCTTGAAATGTTATAATCGTATCCATTGAAGTATTAATCTAACAATGTCAAGAAGTAGGCAAGTGTTTCATCTCATTCATTTGCACACAATCTTATTACAATCACATATCTAGTAACCTTATACTTTGTCTATATACAGAAGACTGGATGGCAAAGTCGTAATTATAACAGGCGGAGCAAGCGGGATCGGAGCCGAATCCGCCAGGCTGTTCACCGACCACGGAGCTAAAGTGGTGATAGTCGACATACAAGAAGAGCTAGGCCGAAACGTCGCCGTTTCAATCGGCGGAGACCGAGCCAGTTTCTACCGTTGCGATATAACGGTGGAGAAAGAAGTGGAGGAAGCGGTTAAGTTCACCGTGGAAAAGCATGGGAAGCTTGACGTTCTGTTCAGCAACGCCGGCGTTTTGGAACTTCCGTTTCCCGGAAGCATCCTCGACATGGATCTCGAACGTTTTGACCGCACAATGGCGGTCAACGTTCGTGGAGCGGCCGCGTTTATAAAACACGCGGCACGCGCCATGGTGACTAGTGGAACACGCGGTTCCATCGTTTGTACGACGAGTGTAACCGCGGAGATCGGTGGTCAAGGACCTCATGGATACACGGCGTCGAAGCATGCACTACTCGGGCTGATTAAATCGGCTTGTGGCGATTTGGGGAAGCATGGGATTAGAGTAAACGGCGTTGCACCGTTTGCGGTTGCGACGGCGATGACTAGCCACGACGACGAGACGGCGAGGCAGGTGGAGGTATATTGTGAAGCCAAAGCCATACTCAAAGGTGTTGTGTTGAAAGCTCGCCACGTGGCGGAGGCTGCTTTGTTTCTTGCTTCTGATGATTCGGTTTATATTAGTGGTCAGAATTTAGCGGTGGACGGTGGTTTTAGCGTCGTTAAGCCTTAAAACAAATAATTAGTGGGTTTTAAACTCTTCCTTAATATATATAACCTTGATATTGATAAATGAGTATATCATATTTTCAGTAATAAGATTATGATAATCTATGATATACATCCAAAACTATATACCCAATTGTGATAGCACTTTCATTTTCACTTGGTCATTCGAAGATGGTATCACGTTTTCTGGAATAAATTAGTGGATAACTACATGCAGAAACGGTCCTGATATCCAGCAAAGTAAACATATATTTCCGATCTTCAATTTTATAAAAAATAAATTAGCTTATAAAAATGGTCTTTTTACAAAAGAAACTTACAAAATCAGTTTATTTTCCTCTTTAGATTGCGGTGTTCACTAAATAGATAACTCTCAATGCGGTTTCCGACCCCAGGCTCGACCCAGAACATAAACAAAATAAACGACTGTTTAGAGTCACCGATATTTTAAAATATTTTTAGGGGCACAAATTCTTATTTTATAAAATAGTTACATTTGTAGTGCCACTAAAAATTTATTTTACTAAAAAACTATTATTTTAAAAATGTTTATTATAATTTTAAGCATATATATACTTCAATTTTAAAAATTTTAATAATATATTTTATAAATAATTATTAATATATATTTTTCGATTAAGATCACTATTTTCGTTCGACCGGTCCTTACGACCCTATAAGATTTAAGAGGATTGAGCTTCATTTCATGCAAATCTTGTGTTAAGAGTGAATACATTGAAGCAACTATAGTGAATTTAAATCACATATTAAAATATGATTCTAATTATTAACCAAATTAAGAAACACATTATTATAAAGATGAACAAGTGTAATTATTACGGTTCATAATTTAGACGGTCAAGCACAATTCTTGAGCCATTAAACAAAACGTGAAACCACATGGCACGATAGAGTTGACTTTTCAAAATTCATAAACTATACTATATAAATATATGCACATAGTTCTCATATAGCTATAACCTTCAAAAAAAAGTTTATAAACGTCTCAATAATGTCTCGAAACAAGCAAGTTCTTCATCTCACATACCATTTCTCAAAATTTATACAACAATGAATAAATATATGATGTATAATAAGTAATGGTTTTGTTCATTTTTTCCGCAGATTAGAGGGCAAAATCGTAATTATAACCGGCGGAGCAAGCGGCATTGGGGCCGAGTCCGTCAGGTTATTCACGGAGCACGGTGCTAGAGTCGTTATAGTAGACGTACAAGACGAGCTCGGTCAAAACGTTGTCGTTTCGGTCGGAGAAGACAAGGCGAGTTACTATCATTGCGATGTCACAAACGAGACGGAAGTAGAAAACGCCGTTAAGTTCACCGTAGAAAAACACGGAAAGCTTGACGTTCTGTTTAGTAACGCCGGTATTATAGAGCAGTTTGAGAGCATTTTAGACTTAAATCTGGACGTGTTAGACCGAACCGTCGCAGTTAATCTCCGCGGTGCAGCAGCATTCATCAAGCACGCGGCACGTGCCATGGTGGAGAAAGGCACTCGTGGCTCCATCGTTTGCACCACCAGCGTCGCAGCTGAGATCGCTGGGACTGCACCACATGGGTAAACCAAAATATCTACTCTTATGAATACATTTTTAATATTTATATTAAAACGGTTCAGAAATCCAAACTGATATATTTATAGCAAATTTTTGAAATAAAGATACACTCTTTCCGTTTTTCAAAAAGTGTCGTTTTAAAGTTTTAATTTTGTTTTACAAAAAGTGTCGTTTTATATTTTCGATGCAAATTTATAAGTAAAATTTCGGTTTTAACCTCATTATTTTAATGTATTAATTGGAGAGAGATTTTTCTTAAAAAATATTGATGAATGATATGTAAGACTTTTTAACGGTTTTCTTAATATGTGTGAAAATGTCAAAATGACATTTTTTGCGGGACAAAGAGAATAATATTAAAATGCGAGATTTTGTTAAAATAGGTACACGGCGTCGAAGCATGGGCTATTGGGTTTGATTAAATCCGCTTCTGGCGGATTAGGAAAATACGGGATAAGAGTAAACGGCGTTGCACCGTTTGGGGTAGCAACGCCGTTAGTTTGTAACGGTTTTAAGGTTGAACCAAACGTTGTGGAGGAGAACACGTCGGCGTCGGCGAATCTAAAGGGCATTGTGTTGAAAGCTCGTCATGTGGCCGAGGCTGCATTGTTTTTAGCATCGGATGAATCGGCTTACATTAGCGGACAGAACCTGGCCGTTGACGGTGGTTACACGGTGGTTAAGTCTTAAATATACACAACTTGGCCACAAAGATCCCATGATGATTATAAAAATTATTGGGTCAAAAGTTGACTTTTTTTTTAAATGTAGAGACATGGGGATTGAGAAGTTTGTGAGGTTGCAATTTTTCCTTGGAATGTGGGGATGTTGTATTTTTTTTATATGGAAGCATTCATTAATTATCTAATCAATTGCATGCACATCTCGAGAATAATATAAAATACTATACATTATACAAAGATTCTATATATGATTAAATATGTGGGCTCATGGGCCTTTGTGTATATTAGCGGATTAGCACTAATCATTTCTAACACACAACTTAAGTAAAACATTTTGTATTTTGTTTGTCGATTAAAGTTGGAAGAGAAGGAAGTTGTGTCTCATGACTATTGACAAAGATTCTTTTTGGAATCTATGTTTGTGCAATTGGGGTTTAACAAACTGGATGTGTATTCGGATCATGGTTCAAGGTCTGGTCCAGTTTCTAAATCTTTAGGTGAAGAAGAAAGAAAGAGCTATTAAAAAAAACTAATCCGAAAATCGAACCAAAGACCTGGATCGGGTCGGGTTTGATTCTTGGAAAGAAAACTCGAATGGACCTCAGAAAAATGGAAGGAAGAAGTAGAAGTGTAGTATTTATATAAACATATATAATTAGGGTATAGGGTTTCATTTTTTCTTTTATTTAAACATGTTTTTTTGTCACGAGTTAGACAATCAAGACTCAATCCATAGCCATGTAACTTTACTACACGAGTCAAATCAAGCTTTTAAAGTCGAATTTTGATGTAGAAGACCCGAGATGTAGACCTTTAAACACTCATTTAAATTTACTTTCCCAAATATAATGTAATTTTTGGAAAAAGAATTAAAATGGTGTAGATTTCAAAAATCAATAATTATCTAGTGCTTTTTTACAAATCTCCTATATTTTTTCCTAATAAAATATATTGTAAATCATATATATATATACACACATATATATATACACATATATATATATATATAAGTGGTGCATCATAAGGATTTATTGATGAGTAATAGGATTTGTAATGATGAAAAACAAAGATAAGAAGTGTTTTATTGGTGACTTGGTGAGATTTTCTGCACCGTAAAAGTCACTAAATAAGTAGATATGATAAAGAGTACATTTGAAGAAAAAACACTAGAACATGTTGACATACCATGAGGATGAATGCATCCATCAACCTTTGCAAGAAGGAAGCGGAGAACCGCATAGACAGTCGTTGTTGGCAAACACGCTTGCAGGGAACCGTGTGGCCGGAAGTTTTCCGCAAAGATGATTTTGGCTCAAGTTTAGTGTCTTCAATCCAGCCACCGACGTCGGCACTGTCCCGAATACTAAGTTTCTTGATAGGTCTAGTGTCTCAAGCGCTTCAGAGATATTCAGTTTCTGCATATCGAATTTGAGTTTGTTCCCCGATGCCCGAAACTCTTTTAAATCCCTGATTTCATTGAATAACTTTTCTGGACTCCCTGAGATGTCGTTGTCCGAAAGATCGATGACAATGTTGTCACTTCGCACATCCCTTGGCATCCAATTGTCCAAACTCATTTTGATTCCACATTTTGCTAGCTTCAATGTGTCTATACTCACTGGGTTCGACATGGTCGTCCATTTGGGAATCGTTTTCATGTGAAATTGGTTGTACGATAGATCTAAGACATAGTAAGATTTTTTCGTATGGAAAACACGAAATGGATCCGTTAGAAAATTATGAGAGAGATTAAGAATAACGGAAAGTCTAGCCATTTTGGCTAAAATCTTTGGCACGGGTCCTGACAACCGGTTTTTGGATAGATCCAATGTGTAGAGACCAACGAGTCTCGATATAGAGCTTGGGATCGACCCAGAGAGATTATTTTGGCCTGCGTGAAGTTCCATGAGCTTTGTTGGGAGCGATGAAATTAATAGAGAAAGTTCTCCAGAGAATCTGTTACCAGAGAGATGGAGTTGTTGGAGTGCTTTCAAGAATTTGAAATTTTTTGGGATGGTTCCATAGAGACGATTTCTTTCGAGATTCAGAATCCACAAGTTTTTTAAGTTAGCCATCTCTAAAGGGATAGTTCCGGTTAAGAGATTACCTCCAAGGTTAAGGATATTCAACCGAGTCAAGTTGGATATTGAACTCGGTATCGGACCCGTGAACTTGTTTCCTTCGATAGAAAATATTTTCAAGAGGCTTAGCTCCCCGATGTTGGCCGGAAGAGGACCGGAGAGGCGGTTATTATCGATTTCAGCGTACTCTAGAAGAGGTAACTTGAACAGGAATTGAGGAAAAGGCCCAGTGATGTTCTTGAGATTTTGCAACTTAATCTCTTCCAAATACTGAAGCTTGGCTAGCGACGGCGAGATAGTGCCGGAGAGAAAGATTCCCGCATCATCGACTTCTCCATTGACAGTGAGTGTAATGACACGATCCCCGTAACGACAATAGACTCCGTTCCATGAACAACAATATGTACCTTTCTTCCATGTACTGAGAAGACCCGAAGGGTCTTCGGTTATACCCGATTTAAAGGCTAAAAGACCCGCCTCGTCATCGGGATGACATGAGGCAGCTTCGGTGGGAACAAGGAAGATAATGGCTACAAATATGAAGAGATGAAAAGAACATAAAGAGTTCATGGTGATGTTTTGTGGTGAGGATGTGTTATGAAATGAGAACTAGGTTAACTATTAATAGTGACTCCAAAACAATAACCAATACGTCAAAGTTCACAAATTTTGACCACAATCTATTTGCATGTGGTCATTAGTACAGTATTATTATAGTTAAATGAAATAATCAAACGTGACGAAAATTATGTCCGTACTTATTTCAAAATAAAATCTAATAATTTATCGCTAATATTGTACCAAAAAATTTTATATTATAGAAGATTTTTAACATTGTACTTTTATAAGTTATAGTCTCACGTTGTCACATGTTAATGAAGTTTTTGGATTCAAAACGAAAGATTCCACTCTTATTCATACGGAAGGATTAATTACTGACCACTCCACATAATTTTCTCTTTTTGAGATATCACTGCCCATGGATTATCACATAAGTCATACAGAGAAATTGTGCGACGTTGGACCTCGATTTTAGGTCTAGCCATTGTCGAACTCTTTCCCATAGTACTCATCTCCGACTCAACAGGATTGTCGCCATCACTTCCCATCTCGAATTCCTTTCACGATTCCTTAAAGAATAAACAAGGTTTATCAGAAGAAAAAAAACAATAAAATGTCTTCGGATCAACGCTCTGCTATCATGACAAGAAACGTTTAATTCTTAGAACTATTTCTCTTATTTCATCATATGAACTCTCAAGCATACTTATACAAGATAGAATTTAACCTAATGCTACTTACACGTTCCTAGTATGAAAGACTTAAATAGACATTCATATTATATACTTAACAGATATAATCGGGATCGGTTATATCCCAATATTACACTTCACTGATTTTGTTTCCCTTCCATATTATGAAGGTACATACTCAAATTTGAACGTGTATCCATTTTGGCCATTCGTATTATATGTATAGTAAAGTTAAATAAATTTCTAAAACAAGTGGCAATATCAATAAAAAATTTTATAAAAAATAATAAACCGGAGAACGAAGGACTTCGCTCTCTCTGTCGTGGGCTTTGTCTCCTCCGTCGTGGGTTTTGTTTTCTTTTTTTGTCGGCTGTCGTTTCGATTGAGTTTTGATAGCCGGAATTATATTTGTGGTCGTAATTTTTATGGTTTTAAATAAAATAAGTGAAAAAAATAAATAATAAATGATATAAAAAGGTAATAAACTATATCCACTTTGTATACAAGTGCAATATCAAATAAGAAACACCTCAACGATGTCAGGACTCAGGCAAGTGCATTATCTCTCACTCTTCAGTTATGTATATTTACATGCAAATGTTTGATTAAATCAACTTTACTTGTCTTCTAACATATATACGAAGAAGATTGGATGGCAAGATCGTAATTATAACAGGCGGAGCAAGCGGGATCGGAGCCGAATCCGCCAGGCTGTTCACCGACCACGGAGCTAAAGTCGTGATAGTCGACATACAAGAAGAGCTAGGCCGAAACGTTGCCGCTTCAATCGGCGAAGATAAAGCTACTTTTTACCGTTGTGATGTAACGGAGGAGGAAGAAGTGGAGAACGCCGTTAAGTTCACCGTCGAAAAGCACGGTAAACTTGACGTTATGTTCAGCAACGCCGGCGTTTTGGATCCGCCGGGAAGCATACTGGACTTAGATCTCGAACGTTTTGACCGCATAATCGCGGTCAATGTTCGCGGTACTGCCGCGTGTATCAAACACGCGGCACGTGCCATGGTGGAGAAAGGCACACGTGGGTCAATCGTATGCACGACGAGCGTCGTGTCGATGATGGGTGGGCGTGGCCGACACGCATACACGACGTCTAAACACGGAGCACTCGGGCTGATCAGATCGGCGTGTGGCGAGCTAGGGAAGTACGGGATTAGAGTAAACGGCGTCGCACCGTATGCAGTGGCGACGCCGTTGACTAGCCACGACGAGGAAACGGCGAAGCAGGTGGAGGAAGAGTTTGCCGACAGGGGGATTTTTAAAGGTGTGGTGCTTAAGACTAGCCACGTGGCACAAGTGGCTCTGTTTTTGGCTTCTGATGATTCGGTTTACGTTAGCGGTCAGAATTTGGCGGTGGATGGTGGTTATAGTGGCGTAAGGATATAAAAAAAATTGATAAAACTATATGTAATTTTAGAGTAATTACAAATAAATCTAAATAATTACTAAAGTTTTAAATGTTCACATTTAATTTAGCCAACAACTATCTTATTGGTTCTATCTGACACAGTAACATGTTACATGTCAAATACAGATTTTTAACCTATAGTTTCACCTAACTGTCAATCTATATGAACACCAAACGTTCGTAGACTCAAGTCTAAAAGTGAAAATCAAATCCAATCTTAAACACAAAGCCTCTCGATTTCTGATAGTCCTTTCATTTACATATACTTTCATCATCACTAACTCATGGCATTGATCGTTTACTGGTATGACTTTGTTTGTTTCGGTATAGTCTTGGTTGCTATTGTCGCGTCCTTGTGGTTTCTATCGCGCAGAGAAAAAGGCTGCATAGACAATGTAGATACGGTGCAAAACAGCTTGTTATTGTATAGACCGAAGAGCTTAGGTTCTGCTTCTGCTCGGTTATGGACAAGTTGTTGGAGAAGGTTACATCCTGGTTGGCTTCTCTTCAGTCGCTCCATCACATTTCTCTCAATGGCGGCTCTATTGGCTTGGGACGTTATCATGTGGGACGCAAGCATCTTCGTCAATTACACAGAGTAAACTTTCTTCTTCAGTGTTTTTAACCCAAACTTATGAGTTAAATCCGACCCGAAATTTTCGTCCTTTGAACTTCTGTTGCTTAGTTAATATAACAGATGGAGCTTCATGCTTGTGATGATATACTTTGCGGTATGTTGTTGCAATCTGCCTCGCTCATTAACGAATAGGAAAGCTAAACCGCGATTTTCGGTTATGTTCATCTCTGAAGATGGGGATCGTAGCTTCATTATATGGTTGCTTGGGGTATTCGGAAGTGCCTATGCTGGGAAATGGTGAGGAAGCGAATGCGGACAAGGTCGGAGATAAAACGAGGCGATGATTAAGGGTTTAAGGTTGTTTCATGCAAACAATTTATCAGGTTAGTATCAACACAGAGGCCCAACACCTTTGATTTATAGACATTCAGGAGCTATAGCACTGTCGGGTTCTATCGCAGACAAGTGCAGGTGCTGTTGTACTAACGGGCATGCTGTTGTGTTTTGGCTCATGCTGTTGTGTTTTGACTAGTTATAGTTCCGTTCCTATCGAACACTCACCTCGGACTAAACACGGTAAGAACAACTCAACTAATACGTCGAACAAAAACAGAACAAAAACAGACTAATCGTGCAACGAATGGTTTTGTGATAAAAGCAGTTGATGATTTGTATGCACACGGCAAACGCAGTGTTTCTCCTACTCGAAACAATCCTCGACAGCCTTGTAAGCAATCAAAATCAATAAACGCTACGAAAGAGACCTTACACACATATGATTCTACTCTTTGTTTCAGCCGTTCCCCTGGTTTCGACTAGGATACTTTGTGCTATGGAGTTGCCTCTACGTGTCTTCCAATGGATCATCCACGCATGTGGTCTAACTTGGTAAGCAACTAAAGATCTATCGACACCGATCCTTACTCAACCTAAACAACAATCGATCTATTCTAAGGTGGCCTTACCCATTCTTAGAGCTCGATACGCCATTGGCGCCGCTATGGTAAGTATCTTCCAACTCCAATCGGTTTCTCGGTTATTAACAGACTAATGTTCGTCCTACTAATGGACAACACACAACACATTCTCAGGTACTTAAGCATGGCTATAGTTCACATCCCTTGCTATGGAGCTTACTTTGCAATCGAAAAAGCAAAAGACTCATGCTTCTCTTATCTATTCCCAAATGCTTATGCTAAACCCTAAATCTGAAGAATCCAACAGTTACATTTCACAAATGTAATCTATCAATCATGCAATACTGATACGAGAACAAGCAATTAATGATAAACAAGAGAGCATAAGATCCATCAAAACAAAACCTAGAGATGTTTGAATCTAGATTAGAAATCTAGAATCAAAGAAGTTCAACATAAGATCCATAACAAAAAACACTTAAATTCATCAAAGATAGAGAGATCTACCGAATAAGCGAGAGAGATCATTCATCACCTCCTTCTTTCTGGTAAACATAAGTGAGACCACACTTACCACAATAGTGACGATCGAAATGACTCGCCATGAAAGTTCCAGCACCACAAGTTGCGTTAGGGCACTCCTTCCTCAGACGCTGAACTTTTCCTGAGCCATCGACTTTGTAAAACTGAAGAACAGCGAGCTTAACCTTCTTATGCTTGTGCTTGATCTTCTTTGGCTTAGTGTATGTCTTCTTCTTCCTCTTCTTAGCACCACCACGGAGACGGAGGACGAGATGAAGCGTCGATTCCTTTTGGATGTTGTAGTCGGCGAGAGTACGGCCGTCTTCGAGCTGTTTTCCGGCGAAGATCAATCGTTGCTGATCCGGTGGGATCCCTTCCTTGTCCTGGATCTTCGTCTTGACATTGTCGATGGTGTCAGAGGATTCGACCTCGAGAGTGATCGTCTTCCCCGTTAGGGTTTTCACGAAGATCTGCATCTTTGGTTTTTCTTCTGGAGATAGCGAACGGCTGAAGAAAAGCTTATGTTGCTTTCTATATGATGAGGAAGAGGCTAGGGTTTTTGGAGTGAGCTTATTAAATTACGTAAATACCCCTTTAATTAAGCAAAAGAATTGGGCTTACATTGAGACAGATATGAATATTGGGCTGGGCCTTTGATTTTAAAATTTTAAAAAATATTTGGAGATGCGGGGGATCGAACNGCAAAGCGAGCGCTCTACCATTTGAGCTACATCCCCATTTGTTTATTTTTGAAACGGACAAAGTTAATATAGTTGTATTAAAGAACTTTGAGAAGTTATTCATTCAAGGCCTTGAAGATACTAAACATCCAATATATAAGTTTACAAGTTTGTGTGTTGAAGTATTTGTGCTGATATGGTTGAAATGTGTTCAGCATTTAAACAAATTCATCTTCTTGTTTTTAAGGTTTGAAGTTAAGTTTATTGGTGTTGAGAGATTTATAGATAAAAAAACAAACAAACATTATCATCTCTTATCAAGATATTCTTTGGCGAAATATGTAAATGTTGCTTTATTATTCATCATGCGGGGATAGCTCAGTTGGGAGAGCGTCAGACTGAAGATCTGAAGGTCGCGTGTTCGATCCACGCTCACCGCATTGTTTTTATTTTTTAATTATCTAATGATAAAATGGTTTTGACAAATGTCTAATCTCTTAATCATTCTTATTTTGCTACACACAAATATCTCAATCTATGATCATCTTAAAATACGGTGAGCTATAAATTTATTTAGAATTTAAGTCATGATTATTTATTCGGTGATGGTTGAGCTGACCGAACGCAATTTGTTACGAGACCGACACCGTTGAAGTTTGGATTCCCGGTTTATGCTTAATGTCCGGTTTAAACATCGGTTTGGTTTGGTTGGTGGGTTCCTTTACTGACTTTGAGGCAAAAAAAAAAAAAGAGAGAGAATATATTAAATTAATTAGTGACGTGTTGATTTATGAGGGGACCCATTTAATGCCGTCAAGATGAATTAACCTGCCGGGGTTGGTGATTGACCGGTAGTTCCCGGTAAACCCCAAAAGCAAAAGATTTTAGCACTTTACAAAAATGGATAATAATTAGAAAATCCTTTTAATAAAATTATTATATAAATTTATAGATAGATGCAAAAGAGAGGGAACTGGTAAATGTCACTCTCAACACCAACTACCTTAGATCTCTACCGTTTATATATTGCATCCAACGGCTGTGATTCACCATAGGTATAAGTCCACTAATTTCTTCAACAAATCCAACTAAATAATTTTTTTTCTAATGGAGCTTAAATATTGCACAAAACTAAACAAAATAAGTCATGATGAAATGAACCAAAATAGCTTTTCAATTTTGTCAATTTTGTTCTTCACATTTAAGTAATGATAAAAGTGTCGAAATATTCCATAAAAAGAAATTTGACGAGTTGTATAAATTTTTACTTTTTTTGAATTAAGTAAATCTAATCATTTGAGTAAATTATTTTGCAATAAAACCCACAAAAAAAGAAAAAAAGTATGGTTCTCTAAATATATAGACCACCCAAAAAAATAGGCTTATATACCAAAAATTATAAAATAAAACATCGACTTATAAATTCCATATTATGTTTAAAAATTCCAACTTAGCATATAAATTTGGGTTAATTAAGTAAATATTATAAGAAATGACTAATTAAATTTTCGGAAATGAAAAAAATAATAATATTGTATTAGGTGATTTTGACTAAATGGATAACCTTATCCATTATAATTTCTCTACAAATTTTCAACAAAGTGGAATTTCAGTGGAAAATATCCGACTGATTCAGCCGGTAACCAGTTAACTCAAGGTTATAAAACGAAGACGTGTTGTGGCGTTAAGGGTTGCGTCCATTGCTTCTGGTGTGTCGGCTGCTTCTTCTTCTTCTTCTCTCTCAGATTCGCTCTTCTTCTTCCTCCTCTCTTCACAGGTTTCTCCTTCTCCCTCCTTCCATTATAGTAGCTTGCTCTCTCTCTCTCTCTCGTTCTCTCACCATTTGATCCAGATCTGTGCCAATCATTTGCTGTTTCGTTTGGTTTAGTACCTTTACGTTCTGAGGAGATACTTAGATTTGATCTTCACTGATTCAACGATATACTGAGATCTCTAGCTTTAATCTCCGTTTCGTGTCACTGATCTGGATTGCTTTTTGATTGATCTGTATTCTGAATTTTACTTTCGAATCGATTAATCTAGTTCATCATCTCGTACAAATTTTGTTTAATCGATATGATTCTGGTCTATAGATTTTGAATTTCTGCGTGTTTTTGATTTTGTATGAGTTCGTGTGAAGATTTGTTTTGACATTTGCAGGCTTTTGTGTGATAATGGAAACGTTTCTGTTTACATCTGAGTCTGTGAACGAAGGACACCCAGACAAACTCTGTGACCAAGTCTCTGATGCAGTCCTTGACGCTTGTCTAGAGCAAGATCCCGAAAGCAAAGTTGCTTGTGAGACTTGCACTAAGACCAACATGGTTATGGTTTTTGGAGAAATCACTACTAAGGCCAAAGTTGATTACGAGAAGATTGTCCGTGACACTTGTCGTGCCATTGGATTCGTCTCTGCCGACGTTGGTCTTGATGCTGATAATTGCAAAGTGTTGGTTAACATTGAGGAGCAGAGTCCTGACATTGCTCAGGGTGTTCATGGTCATTTCACTAAACGCCCTGAAGAGATTGGAGCTGGTGATCAAGGTCATATGTTTGGGTATGCCACAGATGAGACTCCTGAGCTGATGCCGTTGAGTCATGTTTTGGCTACGAAGCTTGGTGCGCGTCTTACTGAGGTTAGGAAGAATGGGACTTGTCCGTGGGTGAGACCTGATGGGAAGACTCAAGTCACTGTTGAGTATTACAATGAGAACGGCGCTATGGTTCCTGTCCGTGTTCACACTGTTCTTATCTCGACTCAACATGATGAGACTGTCACTAACGATGAAATCGCCCGTGATCTTAAAGAGCATGTGATCAAAGCCGTGATTCCTGAGAAGTACCTCGACGAGAAAACCATCTTTCACCTAAACCCATCTGGCAGATTCGTCATTGGTGGTCCACACGGTGATGCTGGTTTAACCGGACGCAAGATCATTATCGACACATACGGTGGTTGGGGAGCTCACGGTGGTGGTGCATTCTCCGGAAAAGACCCATCGAAAGTAGACAGAAGTGGTGCTTACATAGCTAGACAAGCAGCTAAGAGCATTGTAGCCAGCGATCTAGCACGCAGGGCGCTTGTTCAGGTCTCTTACGCCATTGGTGTCCCAGAGCCATTATCGGTTTTTGTCGACACATATGGAACCGGGAAGATCCCGGACAAGGAGATTCTCAAGATTGTTAAAGAGAATTTCGACTTCAGGCCAGGCATGATGACGATTAACCTCGACCTCACGAGAGGTGGCAATGGAAGGTTCTTGAAGACTGCGGCGTACGGACACTTTGGCAGGGACGACCCTGACTTTACCTGGGAGGTTGTTAAGCCTCTTAAGGCAGAGAAGGCTTAAGAGTCTCTTTTATCGTTTTATGTTGTTTAAAAACTCTTAAAATCGCTTGTGGTTTTTGTGTCAGTCTCGATCTGGTTTGGTTTTTACTTAATCAATATGATGTAATGTGTACTCTTTGGAGATGAGTTTCTGTGTTTGTGTCTTAATCTTTCACTCATTTTCTTTTCAACTGTGTGTGTTTTACACACTGCTTAATACGTTTTCCAGTATTGCTTTTTCATAAGTTCAATTTACATTACATTTTGTAAGTGTTCATGTTGTTTAAAACTCTTGAAATTACTTGCTCTCAACTCTGTTCATGAAGCTTCTTGGTCTTCAAGATCCAATTGGTAAATCTTCTTGGCCATCAAGATCCAAAGGTATCAAGAGAAGCAATAGTAGCACTCACTAAATTCACTAGCCCATGTAATGTAAGAAGATCATTCAAGAGCAATAGTAGAAGCTAGAGGAGCAAAGAAACTTACTGAGCTATCTTATTCGGGCTGCGAGATTCGCATTCTAGCTTCCAAGCTTCTGATCTGCATCGCGTGTTCGATATACCAGAAAAGGAAGTATTGGATTTGGAAAGCAACCATTGTATCAAGTGATAATGTATCTAAAGCTTATGAATGCAAGTTCCACTAAACCCTAGGAAGTAAAATAACTAGCACAACACCATCTCCATTGTAAAAATTACAGTGTCAACAAAAAAATGTACTTCATCATAAAGAGAGAGAGAGAGGAGAGGCTTTTACACACAAAAACAACAACAACAACAACAATGTTCTAAACTCAATATGTCTCTATATCTTATACTCATATAGTTACATATAGAAATCACACATTTATATATTTATTATCTTAGAAGATTCTTAGAAAGTAGACACTTACACTCATCTTGTTCCATAGTCCAATAACTCCCACCTGAAAGGTTGGAACACATAGAGCACTTCCGGGCAACTCTTGAACAGAAGTGCCACGCATACGCAAACTGCAGCAATCGCTACCATTGACAACATTGCTGGTCTGTAAGCTACAGACCTGCGTGTTGTACCGTACACTAGTTTATGGTCGCATAGCTTGCACTGGAGCTGGTGGCTAGTCTGTGCGATCTCCAAGGATGAAGCCGCGTGACCTGGTTTTGATTCTTTATGCTCTTTGTCTGAGAAAGAAACAGGGATGTTTACCACAACATGATCTTCAGTTGTTGACTTTTTATTGATCTTGCGTTGAATCAAGTGGATGTATGAGAAGTGACCGCGTAAGCGTGCGTAGTCTTCTGGTGTGAAGCCTGTGCTGTCTCGAGATGACTTCCATGCTTCAATACCCACCTAAATTAGATGCAAAACGATAAGATTTTTGATTTCAGAATCAAATTCATGGCAGAAGAAAAGAGGGAGAAAATCGGAATCACCATTGCAGGATCTTCTGTTAGAGCGTCCAACACATCTTCTGAACCATCTTTACCGGCTGCAATGTGAAGGGGTGTTAAACCGGCTGGACCAGCAGCATCTGGTCTAAACAAGCAGTTTCTTTGTTGCTTAGGAATGTATCTCAAGAGCATTTCAACCATTGGCTTAGAGTTTTTCCTAACGGCTCTGTGAAGAAGGCACAGTTCTGATAAGGCGGCATCAGAGGAGGAGGAAGAATCACCAACAGCTCCTTCAAAGAACATGTTTAATAGCTTTCTGATTACTGCGCACCACTCTCGGTCCATTGAGAATTCGATTAGCCACTTGAACCGTGTTAATGGGAATACGTCTGGGTTCGGGTCTGATTCCCCAAGCTTACTACGGTGAAGAAGCCAACCCATTTCATGAATGAAATCCATAGCTTGCTTTGCAGAATCTGTTCCGGCGAACTCTAATGTAGTCTCCAGTACACGGACTTCAGAACAAACATCGACGTCTTCAACCACTATGAAAGGAAAGAAGCTGCTGCTGAGTCCTTGATCTTCGATCTGGAATAATCATTAAGAATGCTCAGAGTCTGATGAATAAAGTATTTGACATATCGGAGTAGAAACAGAAATGAGAAAGTTTCTTTTACCTCCATGAATCCTCGACCACTCGTTATTGGCATATCACACGAGATATTGACACACTCAATCTCGTTACTCTCCTTGAGATTATCATTCTCTTTCGTCAAGTCATCTACTGCTTCCTGAATCAGGTATTTCCCTTCTACAGCACAGAGTAACCTGTAAAAAAGATGATCAAAAACAGTTAGATATCGAAGAAGAAGAAGAAGACAAGGACAAAACTTCAAAAGAAAACAAAACCTTGTGCCAGGTCGGCGGAGATTGATGCCTTTTACTGTAAATTGTGCTTTCCCTGTGGCAGCTACAGCGAGCGGTCTTACGCTAATAATGTCGCTATAATCACGGCTTCTTAGAGGTAAGGAAGTGTCAACAACAACTCGACCTACAACCACAGGCTTACAATAAATACTCAAAGAGTTCCAGAGAAATATTCACATGGTGAGAAAGTATTCTTGAAACTAACCGTTAAACACAAATGCAAGTTGGTTTTGCACCCTAACATAAATCCATCCAGTCGTCCACAACGGATCATCAGAGAGATCTAGAAGCTTCCTTAAGCTAAAACCAAGATCATCCGAAAGCTGCCAATCAAAAAAAAAGAGTTAATGCAAGTTCATGTGTATGGAACTTCTAAACAAGATCAGAAAAATGTCAACGAAGACGGATAGAAGTTAGACAGGAAGCTTACTTCTTCCCAAGCAGTTTCAGCTTGACGAAGATAAATAGTCAATACGATACAACCAGGCCTAATGTAGCTCTCCATGTCAGTCGGACTATGCGATAACCAATCAAGAATCTGAAATATAGAGAGAGTAGCACATTAACATAGCTTCCAAAATCATAGAGTAAGAACTTGAATTCTGAAGCAGACATTACCTGTCCACGCAAGACAACAGGAAAATCATTTGGCTCTTTCCCAAATAGTTTGAACACAATCCGACCTGTGCGCATCTGAAGATGGAGTACGGAAAAAAAAAAAAAGTTACAGCGAATTACCAGAGGGAAAACAGACCTGATAAGAACGGATGAGGGAAGATATTTCTATACCTGAGCATCTTCACTGGGACTTGAAGGTGACTGGTCAGATGCAGAATCTGAATTCCTACTTGTCTGTGGTGGACTAGACTGATGTATCCACGAGGGATAATCAAGAGAACTAGTTGCTGGATTCGTAGGAGGAGGAGATCTTTCGATATCTGTACCATCATCTGAGTCTATATAGATGTCATTCAAATCAAAATCATTTACTTTGACTTGTTTTTCTGATCTGTTCTCGGTAGCTGTCCCACTGGCATACAATTCTCGCTGAGGAGTTTCGGGTACATTTACCGAAAGTTGCTTTAAGTCCTCTTGAGGAGTTTGCTCAATTGCAAGCAAACCGGAATTGCCAATATTTAAGCAAGCTTGAGATCCTCCTTGTAGAAGAAGTTCAACTAAGCTTTTCCCTAGTTGCTCACCAGCATGGCTTACAAGGCTCTTCAGAAGGTTAGACATCAAATCTTGATCATCGGTATGGTCTGATCGATTGGCTGTAAACGGAGCACAAAATTTAACTAGGACTAACTCCAAGTCAAAACTCAAACGTTCAATGAGAGATTAGATAACATACAATGCATATTGGAGAGTATCTTCAAGAGACTAATCAACAGATAATTGCTTGATTGATGATCATCACCGAGAGGATTCCCACTAGTACCAGGTTCAGGGTTTGTTTTCCTCCTCCGTTTATTATGACCAGCCAAACGTCTACGACAACTTCTCTTTCCTTCATCAAACTCCTGAAGAACATGGAACCTACAAGGAAAGTTGATTCATTATTTCCAATTACTACATAACGTTTAAGAGGCTTCGAAAGACAGCATTACCTACTACATTGCTGACAAAACCGCTGCATAATTCCTCCGACAATTGCACTAGTCGCCTTAGAATGCATCTCACACACCTTATGACGTCTATGATAATCCTTAACTTTACTAAGATCAGCTTCACAATTCTCCACTTGACAAACCGCGCGATTCACCACACCTCCACCGAACTTCGTCTTCTTCGCCGCAGAACAATTCCCATCTCTTTCACCATTAAGATCATATCCATTGTCTCCTAGTTTCAAAGTAAGATCACCACCACCATTATTATCTTCCCCTGTAGCAACAGCTCTTCTTTTCTTCTCAACTTCTCTTGTTCTTCTCACCATTAACTCAATATTGTTCCCTTCATCAGAGCAAGACGAAGAGCTATTCGACGAGTTTCCTAATGGAAAAAACTGACGACTACCACCTCCAGGATTCAACTGTGTAGCAACAAAGAGATCACCATCCCATTTCCAATCATTAAGATCCCACTCCACACTCCTTTTACCTAAAGAGCTTCTTAGATCCATGGCTCTAAACCCATAGAAATGTTGACCCTCACCTTCAATTCTAGCTTCCATCACAGATTAAATCTCCAAAATCAAACAAAAACCCAATTGATCTTTGTAGATCGGAAGGTCAAAAAACAAAAAAGTCTCAAGCTTTTCTTCTTAAATCAATCTCGAATCTTCTTGATGAACACAGTGATAGATCCATGGCTCCAATTAACACCAACCCACAAGCCCATAATCCAAAAAAATCCCTAAATTAAAGACCTTTCGCCATAGAAAGACCCCTGAAGATTTCTTCAATCCCCACAACAAAAACGAAAAAAAACTGACCTTTTCTCCAGAAAACACCTTCAAAACAGAACAATCAAGAACCACTTGTGATGTAGAAGAAGAAGATGATGATGATTATGTGAATCTGTGTTTGTGAGGTGAAGAGAGAAGAAGAAGAAAGTATGTGTATGGTAATGGTTATGGGTAGTACAAAAGGTTAGGGGAAAGAGAGAAAGAGTGAGATAGAGAGAGAAAGAGGGAGGAGGAGAGAGAAACTCGATTAGTAGTATAAAAAAATTAAATAATTTTTTTAAAAACAACAAATAGTGGTGGGGACCACTTTTACACTGATGAATAAAATAAAAATAAATGCAGAAAAAAAAAACATAAAAATTAATTCTTTTAGTGACTTTTGTCTACCTTATTTTTTTTTTAGTTTTTCTTTTTCTTCCATGTGGTGGAGCAGTGTACTTGTTATAGATGTCAATAATCAGATGTGTCGCGGAACACTGGATGGTTTCATGCACTGAGGAGTTTCTGTTGTGTGTGGGATGGTGTAGGATAAGGTTTTATGTTTAGTGGTGATCGAGTGGTTCAGAGAGACTAGTGAACAACCGTAGAAATCGCTAGTTGATAAAGAAAGTGTCGGTGTGTGTGTGTGTGTAGAACGCGGTTTGACTTTTGACCGTATTGGGTCAACCTTTCGTCTCCATGTGTATTGTGGTCATTATGATATGGGCTTTGTTGGTCCGCTTATACTAGGCCCACTTATAAACACTTTATAAAATTTAGTATGATATTATTTTTTTTGTCGGCAATCTGGGTCACAACGATCCGGTAACCCTTTAATTTCATATAGTGGATTCGGATCATAACGGGTCAATCTGGTGGCCCTTAAACCCACACAGGGGCATACTCGCACATACGCGAGTGCCGAAGTTCGTACACATGACTCCAGACTTTATGAGATGGCAGTTTGCCACTAGGCTAAAGCTCCTTCTCAGTATGATATTATTAATATGATTCGGTTTGTTATTAATTTATGTTTGTTTATGATAGGGGTAGACATTCGATTTTTTGGTTCTCTTCTATACAAGTTTTAAATTCGGTTTTTGGTTAATTTAATTTTTTAAAAAATTGAAATATATTGGAATATAAAGATAACCGTCTGAATATAATTTTTTGTGTGTTTTTACCTATTTTTGAATATTTTAAGTATTTTTAAATATTGTTGATGTTTTTCCGGTCACCTGAAATATTTTGGTTGGTTCAATTTGATTTTCTTTCTCAAAAATATAAACTATTTGGATATCTTTTAGATTCTTTTGTTCCAACTTTCGAATTTTCGATTCAATTTTTCGGTTCTGATAATTTGACTACTCTAGTTTATGTTTCTCTAATAAGAAAGAAAAAATCGAATTTTGTTATTGTGGATGTCACATGATGAGAAATATAACGGAGGAGAATCCAATGCTCCACGTTGGAACATATACTTCCATGTTCCTCGTCTTCGTTTGCTTTAGAATCTCAACGTATCTAATTCCAATTATGTAATTTCATAATCATCCTAATAGTATAATATTTATTCCACATTTTTCATAATCTTGATGCTTATAATTATATGTTATACGTAAGATACCTATATATATACACATTCTGTTATTTGTTAGGAACCGAATAAATGTATATACCAACCGCAACGGCAAAGTTTCGGCAAATACATCCCATGATGTAATAAACACAAAACACAAAATCCAAATAAAAAATTAAAGCGGCTAATTATATGATTTGAGAAAGATTAATATTAGTGTTAAAATAATGTTGATAGCAAAAAAGACAACATGATTCTTATTGATGAACATGCCCATATTTTGTTCACATGCACGACAACGACTTCATATATATACGACCCACAACTCACCAAACCCCATTTATAATTTATTTATATGTTTCTTTTTATTTTTCATAAAATTAAATTATATTTATATTGATGTTTGTTGTTGCTTACGAAAGTTACTCAATATCAAAAAAGATAAACGCGGAAAACATAAAAATGATACGTAACATAGGAAGCTATATATATATATATATATATATATATA
>OVAN01004413.1:0-25942 GCA_900406275.1 Anastatica hierochuntica
GGGAGCTGGAGGCGGCGAATCGGTTTCCTTTTCAGGAGATCTGTTTCGCTTCGGCGATGTCTCTCTTGGAGCTCTTTTCTGAAAAGTTGCAGGCTTTTTCAGCTCTACGTCTTTTATTTCGCCGGAGGCAAACTTAGCAGCTAGCTGCCGCTGGAGATCTCAGCATTCCTCTGTGGAATGACCTTTCCTTTCGTGATAAGAACAAAACTTATTCTCATCGTAGGCCTTAGACAAGGGTGCCTTACTTGTCGCGGCAACAAGTTTCTCCTGTTGTTCTTCCTCTACCGCATAAGATTGCAATCCCTGGGTTTGACTGTTTCGGAAGTTGCCCTTTTTAGGATGTTCTTTGCTTTCGGAATATTTCTTTTAGGAGGATTCTGAGGCTTCTTATGGATTTTATCCAACGTAGCCGTTTCTCCCTCCAAAGTAAAGTATCTAGATGCTCAGTGAAGAGCACCGTCGATAGTCGGGGGAGGATTGATTGTTAATTCTGACCAAAACTAAGATCGATACCAAAAACCTTTTCTAAGGGTCTCAATAGCGACCTGTTCATTGGGATTCGAGAGCTTGGTTCTTATAGCTCTGAACTTTTCTATGTAGACACGTAGCGAGTCTCCCATTCCTTGTCTGACTTTCCAGAGGTCAGCCTCAGAAGCTTGTTTCTGGATGTGAGTCGAGTACTGCTTTATAAAAGCGTTGGTCAACTGGTCAAAGCTGTCTATTGAGTTTGGCTCGAGGCCTGAAAACCATTCAAGAACTGTTCCGACCAGGTTCTCGGAGAATGTTTTGTAGTAACCTGCTTCACATTCTTCTTTTGTGAAATGAGCTTTCACGATTGCCAATCGGAAGGCTCTTAAATGAGCCTTCGGGTCTGAGGTCCCATCATACTCGGGGATCCTAATTTTTCTGGTGTCTCTTATATAAGAGTTGGTTATTCTATCCGTGAACGGAGTGCCACGGGTCTCCTCAATCAAGCTCTCGATTTTGGGAGCTGAGCTTGTGGCCTTGTGGACCTGATCGTTCAGCTTCTGGAGAGCTGCATGGGTTTGTTCCATGTATCTGTGGATAGCTTCAGATCCTTCCAGAGGAAGGACGACTGGGTTGTTATTAGACATCTGACGAGCAGGCTCTTGGCGGAGCCAAGCTCGGTCATTCTCCCAGGTAGCTGGTAAGCTGAGTCGCTCCCTGGTTCCCGGGTTAGTCCGATGCGTGAGGTCTACGGGAAGGCTTGGATAGGCTATAGAAACAGCTTCCGCCCCTCGGTGAGCCTCTAGATTTGGGGTCAGGTCTCGGGCGTGATACACCGAGGCTGAGGTTCTGCCCCCAGATGGAATGGATGTACCTCCTCCTGATCTAAAAACAGGTGGCGGTGGAGGCAAACGGGTGCTCTGCCGTGGAACCTGATCAGGTATTGAGCTAGTCGTTGCTACGTTAGTTCCCACAGCGCTGGTAACCGGAGGATTAAATGCTGGAACTGCCCTAGCAAGAGGTGTCTGGAAAACAGGTCCCTGCCCATCTGGAACCACGTTGTTAGGAGAGAACTCCAAGCGTCCTCGAGGAAACGAGGGGTCAGCTATTAGGTCTCGGAAAGTGACTCCCGAGCCNCTATTAGGTCCCGGAAAGTGACTCCCGAGCCTTGTCATTGCGAGGGTTGGGTTGATGTGGTCAGAGACCTCGTCGCCTCCTCAAATTGTTGCTGTCGGGAGGCAAGCTATTGGATTACGCGCTCATTTTCCTGAGCTCTGTCCACTAGCTGCATCATCATTCAGCGGATCTCAGTGAGCTGAGCCTCCGCTTGATCCGGAGCAGGTATCTGCGGTAAAGAGCCTACAGGGAGCTGTCGTTGGGGGTTTCCGAGGGCTGACAGCCCTGAGCTGATACCACCGGAAGGTCCTTTATTGGTTATTCCGGTGGTGATCTGATCGGGTTGAGCACCAGCCGAAGGCTGTTTCTCAGAGCGGTGATCGTGACGTCGAGGCTCCGTGGAAGGGAGATTGGAGCCTCCATCGTTCGGTGAGCCATAGCTCTGATTCGTTGAATCAGGGTCGGTTGGGTTCATTCCCTGATCGATAGGATTCATTCTCAAGCTACGGAGTAAGGGATTCAATTATCTCGTCCCCACAGACGGCACCAAATGTGAGGAATTAAACTCACCTCTTAGATTTTGTGAACAAGTTTAGGTTAGGGAAAGATTATGTGGGTTGAACCCCATAAGAGCTTTGTTGAATGAATGCTATCTTTATTGAGATTAATAATCGAAGTAACAGATACAAAGAGGTTTGAAACAACGACTAAAGTATTGAAAGAGGTATCAGATTATCTCTTTCAGTGAATGGTTCAATACAAAGGTTTATCAAAAATGTCTAAGTGTTTTTAGGTTAAAGATGAGTTGAAGAAGACTCTTGTTCGCGTCCTCCTCCTAAATAGCTTCTTCTCTCGCCTAAAAGCTGTTGCAACCACTCCAAGATCTCCTCCTGAATTCCCGGAATGCTCAACAACCCTTTTGACCGAGTCCAGAGCTCTTTTTCTTTATCCGAGACCTGTTTCGCCAGCCCCTTGCTTAAACGAGACCTGGACCTCTTCAGGTTTGCGGATGTTTTCCAAGCCTGCTCCGATTTTGATTGAGAGGCTAACTCCCAATGGATCTAATTATGAACCATTACAAGCTCATCGTCACCCCTCCTAGGCCCTTATCCATCATTTGAATTGGCCCTTAGATAATGAGCCAAATTTAGGCCCAACAGNCCCAACTCTAGGGTACTTCTTCCTTTTCCCCCTTTGTCCAATAACAGCCCAATATCCAACCTAGAGACATATCTCTAATTTATCATTTAAACAGTCCTAGGTTCTCATCACATCAATTACCTTCATCTACCTATGCTCGACTTAGCGACCAACACACAATCGCACTCTAGGCGTATAGATATAACATGTCACCTACATATTACAAGTTATATATTCGTGCCAAGACATATAGCTCTACACTGGTCGGTTTATCCCTAGACTAACGTTCTAAACTAAATCCTAGACTCAGAGAGAATAATGTAAACCCTCACCTTGGCCACTGCTGCATGGTAGGTTGAACTCCAATGGGCCAGTCTCTATTGCAGGCCGGGCGCCGCCCTAGGTTTCTGAAGAAGTGGTTGAGCTTCCGGACCTTAACCTCTCGTTCATCTTCTTCCTCTTACAGCTTTCCTTTTCATTTCCAGTCCGCCATTTCCTCTGGTGTCTCCTGCTTGACTACCTCCCGAGTGTTGATGATTGGTCTTGGTTGCTTCCAGGTCTCAGGCTCCTCCTCCTTTCGTAGCAGCTTTCGCTGCAACCCTTCAAGCTCCTCCAAGAGCTTCAGCAGAGAGTCGGCTCACCTTTGTCCTCTCGGATGTTGAGCTTCCCATCCCGGATCAATCGTAGTACTCGAATGTCCTCTTCCAAGTCCTTCAGGACCTCTGGATTGGGTGTTTCTAATTCATCCGCGGATCCAAGGTTCTGATCCTCAACAGACTTCTTCTCCAAGTTAACTTCTTTTCCAAGTTTCCCGGAATCACCTATGGTTAGGGTTTCCTCCCCCTTCCCTCCTTCCTTCCTCTCCTCTCGTCCCACGGCGTCTTGCTCCACCTCTCTCTCTCCTCTCTCGCCACCGATCTTTTCCCTCTCTCTCTCTCCCGACGCAGCTTCTTCCTCTTTCTCTCTCTCTTGGCCAGGGCTTCTCCTCCTTTCTCTTTCTACCCTGTGGCTCCTCCTCCTCCTCCTCCTCTCTCTCTCTCTCTCTCTGCTATGACTTCTTCTACCTCCTCCTCTCTCCTCCTTTTCTCCATGACCTTCCTCGCCACTCCCCCTCCGTCGCCAAGCTCTCTCTTCCTCCACGCTCCGCGGCTCCTCTCCTCTCTCTTTCCACAGCGTCATCTCTCTCTCTATCTCTTTCTCTTCTCTTTCACTCTTCCTCTCCTCTCTCTCCCTCTCGTGATCCTTCTCTCTCTCTTTCTTTGGTTTATGACAAAGACACACACACACACACTTTAGGTTTAGGGTTTTGATGGCTTTTGGGGGAAGAAACATAGTAAAGGGCTTGAGCTTTTAGGGTTTTAAATTGAAATCAAACCTGGCCCTTTTCCTCTTGGGTCAGGATGTTACAGTTCTCCCCCCTTACAAAGAATTCGACCCGAATTCTGCATCTGACTACTTCCGGTCTCTACCGGTTACTCTAGTGCTTCTGCGTTCGGTGGGAATAGAAGAGCATTTAAACAGAGGTTGTTTAATTCGAAAGGTAGGGTGGAACAAGCAGAAAGAAAGGAAAACTCGATAACATGGCTCTTTCTAGGTCTTAAAACAGATGACAAAATTCCATGCTGAACTCAATGTCTAGGAGATAAAATAAGAAAAGAACCTGAATAACAATCCAAACTCCGAACAAACAAATAAGTGATAAATAATTCGGTCTCTATGCCTCCAATCTCCTACTACTACTTCTGGGATTACTATCCTATTCTAGAGCGAGTTAGATCCTGTCTCAGAATCCAATTCGGATGACGACTCCTCTTTCGGGTCTTCCTCCAGGTTTTCCTCCAGAACCTCTTCCGGGTCTTCCTCTGGGTCTTCTTCCGACTCTCCCTCTGTCTCCTCTTCCAATCCTTCATGGACCTCTAGTGGGGTGGCGTTGTGGAACCGCTGGAGCTAGAGTTCGGGTCGAAGACTGCGTAACGATGGCAGGCGGGATTGTTGATCCAGGGTCGGTGATGCATGGTGAAGTTGAGCACTTCGACATTGCGGGGCACGTTCTTCCTGGTCGTGGCTCTCGTCCTCCCACCTCCTCTGATGACCAGGCCGCCAACACTAAAGAAAGAAAAAAGTTAGAAGTTAGTCCAAAGTTGGGTTGGGGTTTTGAATATACATGTAATTTTTATGTCGCGACAAATTCTAAGTAAACATCCTAACTTGAAAACTTTTATCTTTTGAAAAACTATGGGCTTCCGGGCCAGAACCGGAGTGGCCTTTAACCTAGGCTCTGATACCAATTATAACATCCCTAACCCGAGTATGGAGTTAACCAACCGGTATGGAGTAAATCCTTTCGCAAAACCACCAACTTTACTTTAAACGTCACTTTTAACACTATACCTGCAAAACAATTTCCAAGAAAAAGAAAAGGGAAAAGGAGGGATGAATGACTTCCCAACAACAAGTCACTCAGTGAGAACCTACACTAGACCTTATCATCTAGAACCGAGTTTAGCCTAGAAGTCTAAACCTAAACTGCAACCAAACAATCAAGCACTTATCGTGTTGCACAAGCAATCCCTACCATTCATGGCAATATATCATTCTCAATACCTAACAATATTATATAACTATAATCCAATCAAAAAAATCACTCGCCGCACACGGGTACTTCCATTTCCCCTTCTCAATCTCATTCTCATCTCATTCTCATTCTCATCCCAGGTCCAGGGCCCTTCTCTTCCCCCTTTCCCTTCTCAATCACAATACCGCTCCCATTGGGTACTTCTTCCTTTTCCCCCCAACTCCGGGGTACTTCTTCCTTTTCCCCCTTTGTCCAATAACATCACAATATCCAACCCAGAGATATATCACCAGTTTAACATGCAAATTCATATTTCTTCTGCAATTCTCAAACAATGCCAATTTACGCTAATTTATCAACTAAACAGTTCTAGGTTCTTATCACATCAATTATCTTCATCTACCTATGCTCGACTAAGCGACCAACACACAATCGCACTCTAGGCGTATAGATATAACATGTCACCTACATAATACAAGTTATATATTCGTGCCGAGACATATAGCTCGACATTGGCCAGTTTAAGCCTAGACTAACGTTCTAAACTAAATCCTAGAGTCAGAGAGAATAGTGTAAACCCTCACCTTGGCCACTACTGCATGGTAGGCTGCACTCCGATGGGCCAGTCTCTGTTGCAGGTCGGGCACCACCCTAGGATATTGAAGAAGTGGTTAAGCTTTCGGACCTTAACCTCTCGTTCATCTTCTTCTTCTTCCAGTTATCCATTTCCTTTCCGGTCCGCCATCTCCTCAGGTGTCTCCTGCTTGATTGCCTCCTGAGTGTTAATGATTGGTCTTGGCTGCTTCTGGGTCTCAGGCTCCTCCTCCTTTCGTAGGAGCTTTCGCTGCAGCCCTTCAAACTCCTCCAAGAGCTTCATCAGAGAGTCGAGCTCACCTTTGTTCTCCCAGATGTTGAGCTTCCCATCCGGGATCAATCGCAGTACTCGGATGTCCTCTTCCAAGTCCTTCAGGACCTCCGACTTTGGTGTTTATGATTCATCCGCAAATCCAAGGTTCTGATCCTCAAGACACTTCTTCCCCAAATTAGCTTCTTTTCCAAGTTTCTCAGAATCACCTAGGGTTAGGATTTCCTCCCCCCCTCCCTCCTTCCTTACTCTCCTCTCCTCCCACACATCTCGCTCCGCCTCTCTCTCTCCTCTCTCGCCGCCGATCTGCTCCCTCTCTCTCTCTCCCGCCGCGACTACTTCCTCTTTCTCTCCCTCGACCATGGCTTCTCCTCCTTTCTCTTTCTCCCTCATGGTTGCTCCTCCTCCTCCTCTCTCTCTCTCTCTGCCTGATTTCTTCTACCTCCTCCTATCTCTTCCTTTTCTCCATGAATTCCTTGCCACTTCCCCTCCGTCGCTGAGCTCTCTCTTCCTCTCTTCCACCACGCTCCGCGGCTCCTCTCCTCTCTCCTTCCACGGCGTCATCTCTCTCTATCTCTTTCTCTAATTAATTATATATTTATTATTACTTTATAATTAAAAATATATTGTTATGTAGAAATAGGTTTTATGTTACAATTCTAAAAATAATAATTGTTAGAAATTAAAGGAAAAATTAAGATTGATTTACTTACTTTTGAAATAAATAGAATTATTCTGATGATTTAAAACTATTAAAATCATCTAAGATGAGATTTTTTTATTAATATATTTTTAATATCTATTTACAATTGTTTTGAATTATATATATTTTAGAATTTTTAATACTTATCTTATTCATAATTTTTCCCCTTTTCTTCATATATTTTTCTAATGATATTTGGCGTAATTTTTTTACAAATTAAATATTATTCTCCTAAATTTACTCTCCAATTAAATAATACAGAGATATCCCAAGTATTTTTGTTATTTACTTTATTATTTATTATATAAATAATATAAATTTCTCTTTATACTTTTAGGGCTTATCTAGGTTATGAAAAATTGGATGTTCGTAAAGATGGTAAGAAAAAAGTCTAGATCGGGTATTTTCTTTTGTTAAAGAAAAAAATTGGACCATTTCTCGATTTGTGTGTGTAATCCATTCTTAAATCGGATATTTGGTAACATGTTTGGAAAGTTTTATCAACATTCTTCTTCTCCTTAATATATAAGATTTCCAATGCTATTTTCAACTAATCCAAATTAGAAACACAAGCTGGATTCAAAATGGGAACCCAAACCGATACGAAAATCTTGGATACGAACCCGATCCGTTTAAAATATCCGACGGATCTTGTAGCACATTATTTTTGATTTTCCGAACTAAGCGAATATCAAAAAACTCGAAAATTCTGGAAACCAAAAAACCTATGCCGAAAAAGTACCAAAACATCTATATATATATATATATATATACACACACACACACAATTATTTAATTTATCTATGAAATGAGTATTTAAGACTAAATGATTAATTCAAATACTCAATTTTATTATTATTTTTGCTGTTTGATTATGTATAAAGTTTTAGTTTTTGATTTTGAGCTTTTTAGATAACTTCTTTTACAAATATACTTAATGAGTATTTTGAGTTAAATACTCGAGCGCAAAATTCGACCATATCCCAAAGCTAACTCATAAATATCTTAATGCAATTCAGTTAATTTTTACAAGTACCTAAATGGATCTTGTCGTACGACATTTCAGAGTTCGAAGCCGAACCACTCATATTTTAAGATTACTTCTAAAATGTTCTTTCAAGATTATACTATACATATTTTTGTCACTAAAATTTCTGCATCTTTGAATAATAAATAAGTTTTTCAAAAAGTATTCTTATCTTTTCAAAAATAAAAATAAAACATCATATTACTAATAAATATCTTGATCGATTAAAAGGTTCTAGAGTAAACCTAAACTTCGGAAACAAAAAAAAAATTACTATCAAACAAGAATTATGATCCATTTTGTATTTTAAGATTATAAAATTTCAAACAAATATATCTTATATATTACATATGAAAAGGATTTGAGATCAAAAGTTAGAAGTTGCTAAGTAGAAGTTACGTTTAATTGAAATAAATTAGATAATTATAAAATTGTAAGTAATGAATAGATTTATTAAAAGAATTTTTTTTATGAAATTGGAATTAAAAACAAAACTAACTTTATAAAAAATTTAAAATGATGAAATAATTTAACTAAAAAAGAACAAAATATCAAATTAAAAAGATCAACTTGAATAATTTTTTTAAAAATATTTGATTTATTATTTTTTAAAATTTGATATAAAATATATTCATCTAAATTTAAACAAAAAGTACTTAGATAATAGTAAAGTGAATTTGACTAATAACCAACAAAAATGATAATTTAAAAACTAACATAACCACAATACAATGTGCCTCTCAATACAAAGTCGAAGGAGTAAAACACTAAGAGGGGGGAGAGAGAGATGCACTAAATAAAGAATGATGGAAAATTAGGTCAACTAACCAGTTGACCTCCCAAAATTAAGTAAATAGCTATAGAGAGTTTTTTTTCTTTTCAACTGTTCTCTTTTTTTATGACAATTTTGCCCTTTTCTGTTCATAGACATGTTGTAATAGATAGACGGTCTATTTACCGCTTAACATAGTTTGCTTTTCTTTCAATTTTTTTTAGATCGCTCATTCTCAAAACGTTTGTTCTATGATACTCTTACCATTACCAAACAAAATCGTGAATCCCAATCACATTTCGCCCTTGTTTTTTGATTATTTGTGAAATTAATAGGCACGCGGAAATAGACAGTCTATTTAAATAGACAATCCATGTTGTACTGTTTATACTATCTCAAATAGTAAGTCTAACTAGTGTTTTCGTCGAACCATATTTTTACTATTATAGTTGATCATATGGTTTACAAATTGTGGGAGTGGCTTAAGTTTTACATTCATTCTCTTATATAGTAGGAACTTTCAGTTTTTAAGTAATATGTTTTCGTTTATATGGAAGCTATATTTTTATAAAAAGTAGACATACTACGTAAGTAGACTTTCTATTTAAATAGCATACAACTCCTTATACGTTCCACCAATTTCCGTATACTTGAAAAATACATATCCGTTTCGAAAAATTCAAGATACATTAGATAGAGAAAAAATCTACTTTTTTCGTGTATTTACAATTTCGTTTCGATATACGTATAAACCTGTAGAGCCGTTTGAAGTTTTATGGGGTGTAGAGGCAAAAAAGAAAAATTACTCAAAATAAAAAAAACCAAAATGGTTAGTTTCTTAATTTTTTAGGGTTGACCGATTAGTCAACCAATTTACCCAAGAATGATTTGCCAAAATAAGCACTTTAGAGTAGTTTAATTTAATATTAAAAAAACAAATTATACTAGTGAGGCACTTTGGCGTAGGAAAAAAACACTCGAGCCTCTCAATAAGTATTAACCATGGTTGCGTAGAGTCGTGCTAAATGAGTTGTTCTTGTTCAACAACAAGGTAAAAAGAAGAAAATATATTTCTCTCTCATTCTCGTAAAACAGTAAACTTTAACGTGAAATAGGCTTTATATTTTGTCTTAATTACAGAGTTTTGCCGGTGAGATTTGAGTAGTTTTTGGATCATTGCCAAGGTTTTTGTGAACTACCGGAGGATGATTTGGAAATGACGCGAGTGGGCGAAATTTGTGAAGATTAAAGTCGATATCCATGGAAGGTAAGTGTGTGTTTTGGGTTTTAGTTATATGTGATTTTGGGTCGACTGTAAGTGTAAAAGACAAGATGAAAGATTGTATTTTGATTTTGTTGGACATAAGAGCTCGAGCACTGACGAGTGGAACGTGAGTTTACTAGAGATGTCATTTTCTGAAAGTATTTGAGAAAATTCAAAATTCATGGTTTGACAAACTTTTTGAATTAATACCATAATTAAACTACAACAAAAGATCGGTGATAAAAAAAATTCGTGAAATTTGTATTGATAACGGGGTTTTCTGATATGAAGACGGAGGCGGAGAAGAAGAAATTTGAGTTTTAGGGATTGTCAGCAAACAATCGTCTAAAATACTTTGTCCACCAATATGCATGATACAAAGATAGATTTGTCCATTATCAATCCTCCACGTATATAAAATCGTGTAGTTGATGGCTATGCAATCTTGGTCAAACTTTAGTGGATTATGAGTGATTTGGGGATACATATGATGTGAAGTTGGATAGAAGTGACACTTTAACATTAAATTTTCTTGTAATAACCGTCTGAAGATAATATGTAGTATGAACATAATAATCTGGATAGTTTTGTGGTAGACTCAATTTCCACTATTTATTTGATATATTTTCTAATTTTAGGCATTGAATTTTTGGTAAAAACCTTGTACATGAGAAAGTATTTGCGTGGAACATAAAATATGGCTCAATGTGATGCAATATGGATCACCAGCCAAATCAAAGGACAGAAGCTAAGTCATGAACCAATGAAACCAATGATCATGGCATGGTTTAATGGCTTTGCTAAGGAGCTAATTGGTATGATCGATGAGGTATTGGACCGAGAGAAGCATAAGGATTCAAGACAGATCGTGTTGGGCTTGAATATTCATGGAAAATCAGTCTTCAAACATATCTTAGTCCACACGAAGAAAGGCTCATCAAGCCTAAACCTTATATGATCGAATAATATATCAATCTGACGGCAATGCGAAAATCTACAACCATACGAAATGGCCCAATCAGATTGTTAATTACTCGATTTTTATGTTTTGATTTTAGACTTAGTTTATTTTCTTAATTTATGGTCTAATTTGAAACCCAGATTTTTAGGAGGTTGTCGAAAAATCCAAGTCCTTTTAGAAAAAGGATTTCGTGACCCTTAGGGTTTTTAGGAGCTTATTTAAGCTTTGTTTTTTAGACTTGTAGATCATCCAAGTTTTAAGCAATAAAAGTTTTCTAAGTTTTCTTTCTCTTCTAAAAGAAAGGAGGTTCTAGATCCTTAAAAGAGTTAATTCTCTAGATCTGAACAACAATCTATCATTATTTCGTCCCATCGAAAATCCTATACAATTTTTCGCAGACTTCTTCACAAAACTCAGATCTTAAAAGTTATGTTTTCTTGTTCAGAAGATTCAGGGTTGCATCAAGTGGTATCAGAGCAATCTGAACACAGAAACTCGAGTAATTTTCAATCTTCTTCTGCGAAATTTTTTTCGATTTTTGGGGTTTATTTTTTCGTTTCTTTTCTATCTATTTTCTTAATTTTTGCAAGGCTTTTGATACATAAACAACTTATAAAAAAAAACGACAAAAAACAAAGAAAAAGGAAAAAGAAAAGCTGAAAAAAAAAATCTGAAAAAGCTGAAGAGAAATCCAGCTTCTTGTGGTAAAGGGGTTGCAGCTGTAACTTCCGCTACAAGTTTCAAGCCTTGCTATTGAATTCTTCTCTCTCTATCTTTCTGAAAATTTGGGGATTTAGGGATTTGATTCTGAGGTTTGATTTGGTTTTGTTCTTTGCTGAGCTTTTGATTCACGGACTTTCAGAAAGACCACAAAAAATCGAGTGACACAGAGAGAGTTGTGAGGCTTTGGCTATTAAATCTATCATGTTTGTTTAAGTGATCTTCGCAGGAAAAGATGTCTGAGCATGAGTCTGAAGCTGTTGTTTCTGTTAACATTAACATATTTCAGATGAAGGCATTAGTTTCTGAAATTGTTGAAAGGCTGCTAACTATCGATCTAACCAATTCTTCTATCATTGATCAAAGTGCGCAAATTTCGCAGGTTCAGAAGAATGCTAAGAGCAAGAGAATGAGCAGAATACAATCTTTCTATGGAAAATACGATCATGATGGCTATTTGGAGTGGGAACATCAAGTGAAACTTGTCTTTGATGGCCAGAATTATTCAGAAGAAAAGAAGCTCATATTGGCTACAACAGAGATGTGATGCCCTTCAATGGTGGGAACATCTTGTTACTACCAGAATAAGGACAGGAGAAGCACAAGTTGCATCCTAGTTTAAGCTGAAACACTTCATGAAGAAACACTTCGTTTATGAAAATCACAGCAGAAAACAATCTAGACAGCCAATGACGTTTCTATCACCTAAGCAAAGATGTTTAATTAAACGATTTCCTTTGGAAGTTGATAGTCCAAAGCGTTGTAACAAGCAGGAAAAAGAGGTATCAGGTAATGAATTTTCTATTGTCTCTCCTCAAACTGAATTTATTTTCAGTAATGCTTGTGATAAACTAACCTGTTTTGAACCGGAGTAGCCGTGTAGTCCTGTTTCAGTGTCTCATGTCTTAGAAGAAAACGCAGCAGAAGAAGAACAGACGACTTCAACACAAGGTGAAGTGATGGAGCAGCTGAGCAACTTGGAGCCGAGCACAATATCTAAGGCTTTGATTCCCAATCTGCAAGAACGTGAAATTTGTTTCCAACAAACTCCAAAACAACAAACTCGAGTTAAGTATCTAGACTCCAAGAAACGAATGAAACCTAATTTGTTATCTTTAGGTGCAGAACAAACTGTTTTGAGGTCTACACTATGCAAAAAGTTGGAATACAATGAATCAACCTCGAATCCTTCAGAAGTTGTGATAAAACAAGCAGACCGAGTAAGCTGCCTAGAAAACAAATTTGACGTAGGAGTACTCCGAGGAGCATATCTCTCCAACCGAATGGAATTAGGAAACAAGATCAATTATTCTGAAAACCTTACACATCAGAGCATCTTTTCCAACTAGTTTCATGATGACGACATCTCAGACCAAAAAGTTATGAATTTTTCAAACTGGTCGTATAAGATTGGTCGCGATCAGGAGCACTCCGACCAAACCAGAGCGATTCAAGGGGTGAATCAAATTATTCCAGATTCTTAAGTCATCAAGGAATCACGTCAAAAAGGTTTGGGGGCAAAAAGAAATTCTGAGCTGAAAGATATTGATCATACAAAACATGTCATTCTGCGCTTGCGTGGTTTCAAGACTTCCAGGTTTGAAACACTTCAATCCCACATATGGTGACCAGGTTAGTTCTCTACGATATCTGATCATGTAATTAAAGATTATTTTATCTTTGAATACACAAATATGAGTCACTTGTCTTCGTCAAAAGAGTCGAATGCAGGTGTTAACAAAGTCGTAAAACGCTCAAGAAGAATCTACACGCAAGAGGATGATGAACGATTGAAGCCACCTGATTTGGACCAGGACGAGCATCAAGATGTCAACTACTTCATGTTGATCAAAGAAGCACCACCTGATTCAAATCTCAAGCCAAAATTGAGCAAGAACATTTTCGAAATAAGACTCTTACTCTATGATTATTTCGCATGTGTTATCTTGTTCTTTGTGTATGCAGATTCGATGAATGCATTGGAAATCATAAACATGGACAATGACAACGTTTTTCAGCGTGATCTTCAAGGTAAGTACACAGTGAGTTCGATTTTTAATGTTGCTGACTTAATTCCTTNTTCCTTTCCCTGCAGAAGATGCAGATTTGAGGACAAATCCTTTTAAAGGAGGAGGGGATGATGCAATATGGATCAACAACCAAATCAAAGGATAGAAGCTAAGTCATGAACCAATAAAGTCAAGGATCAAGGCATGGTTTAATGGCTTTTCTAAGGAGCTAATTGGTATGACCCATGAGGTATTGGACCGAGAGAAGCATAAAGATTCAAGACATATCGTGTTGGGCTTGAATATTCATGAAAAATCAGTCTTTAGACATATCTTAGTCCACACGAAGAAAGGTTCATCAAGCCTAACCCTTATATGGTCGAATAATATATCAATCTGACGGCAATGCGAAAATCTACAACCATGCGAAAGAGCCCAATCAAATTGTTAATTATTCGATTGTTATGTTTTGATTTTTAGACTTAGTTTATTTTCTTAATTTAGGGCCTAATTTTAAGCCCAGATTTTTAGGAGGTTGTCGAAAAATCCAAGTCCTTTTAGGAAAAAGATTTCGTGACCCCTAGGGTTTTTAGGAGCTTATTTAAGCTTTGTTTTTTTTAGACTTGTAGATCATCCAAGTTTTAAGCAATAAAAGTTTTCTAAGTTTTCTTTTGCTTCTAAAAGAAAGTGAATCTATTGTTCATCTTGAACAAAACCTGTTGCTAAAGAGTTAATTCTCTAAAAGCATTCTGTTCTATATCCTTAAAAGAGTTAATTCTCTAGATCTGAACAACAATCTATCATTGTTTCGTCCCATCGAAAATCCTATACAAATTTTCGCAGAATTCTTCACAAAACTCAGATCTTAAAAGTTATGTTTTCTTGTTCAGAAGATTCAGGGTTGCATCACAATGTCACCATGATTTCCTTGAGACAAGTATTGTTGACTATACTGTAAACTTGCTTAGTTTCCTGCTATGCAATATTGGTTAGACTTTGGTGGATACAAGTGATTTGAGTATGCTGAATGAAAAACATTAAATTAAAGAGCGAAAATTTTAAGATTGTACGTATATGATATATTTTCCAATCGAGAAATTTTGGAAAAAGCTGTATTTTTTGTTTGTTGATTAATTGACTTAAACTAACTGAAACAGAGGAATTTTGTTCTCAACACTAGAAAATCAATTTACAAATGCACATGAATATTCACGCATTTCAGAACGATATGACATTTTATAATATTTTATGACGACGGGTTACAATCCACTAGTATAGTTTTCTGGACATTTGCCCTTTTTACCATATGGTAAGGATTTGTTGAGACTAATTTAACTATTTTTATTGCATTTTCTGACCATAAATTACCATCCACAAGTGTAAATTCTTGGACAGTTGATTTGATTAACAAATGGTAAAGATTTTTCTAGTCTAATATGACTACTACAACATGCATTGACATTTTGAGCTTCATATCCTGACTACACAGTACCATCAATGTAGATTGTTCTTTTTGGACAATGTTGGCGTATTCTAAATTTCGTTTGACCAGAATTTACCATCCACTGAGCCATGATTTTTATCTTTGGTTCCGCATATACTACCACCTGATTCCATTCATTTTTCAAATCGAACACAAAGGTTGGTTCGCAATTGTCTGTGAAAAAGATAAGACCATCACTAGTCGACAGAATAGTGTCATGTTTACTGTGAAAAATCATAGTCATTCAATGTTTTAAAACTAACAATGTAGATACAAGAAACCTTTTCGCCCCATGGACATTAACACAAGGCGTACAATAAAAACTGCGCATTCTTGACTCTTGATTGTTTGATTTTATTTTCAAACAAACCGTCGTGATTGTTAGAAATTTTGTTCACTTTTTTTTTAATATTTGTTAAATCTATGGTAGAAATGATGGTTAAACAAAAAAATCCACATAAATTAAATAATATTTTACTATTTTTGACTATTTGAATCAATAAGACAATGACTTTTTCTAAAGATTGCATATTAGTCATGACATTCTCTCAATAGATCAACTAAAAACAAGAATTCTATCCATAATCATGCATCCACGTACATGTACATAAATAGATAACAAGAGAATAAACTAACAATAGTGTTACTTTTTCTTTGCATTTGAGTCATGTTAAAAATACATGAGTTGGTGGACAATCAAACATGGACATGTAGATTGGATTTCACTAACATTGATAAAAAATCATAGGTTGTATGGTTGACATAGTTGTACATATGTTAACACGTAAGAGAAGAAGGATGATTATGTACACTTTCAACATATATAAAAAAGAAATAGTTTCATGGCCGACTGCGGTCATGGATTTTGTATGTGCTATAAAATGGGAATGGTTTCATGGTCATGCGATGATCTCCACTCGACTAGTTTTGATGGTGGACTGTCGAAACTGACCATAGATTTGTCGATTTCTTAGAAGATTCTAGCAAAAGAAATCATGATCGTTCAATAATTGTGTAAAATGTGAAAATAAATTGTTATGATTAGTTTAATAGGTTAATCATTATTGTTGAGGGAAAAATCGTTTAAAACCGTGATGAACAGTAAAAAAAACTAAAGTGTCTATTTCAAATAAAAAAAAAATTTCGACATCGTTTTTTTAAAAATATTTAAGTTCAAAGCGTCTATTTCAGCAAGTAGTTACTAAATAAATTTTGACAATGAAATACAATTTAGTCACCAAAAAAATTAATTTTCATAAATATTTTTGTATTATTAATTATGAAGTACATTTAAAAATGAGAAAGTCTCTTAAATAGTATGCTTTTTGGTTTCTCACCCAAATCCAGCGCACATGCTTAAATTTTTCCACCTCTAGCATTTTTCGTTAAAACAATAACTATTTTTAGAAAGACTTTCTTAAAATTCTAATAATAGAAAATTTCTCATGAACCTCTGCCAAAATTTATAAAATTAAGAAGCATATCTATAGTTTCAGAAATACTTTCCTAATATTTAAGAAGAATACTTAAAGTTTCAGAAATACTTTCCTAAAAATGCTAGATCTGGAAAATTAGATCATGTGTGGTATATTTGACCAAAAAACTTAATTTAGTGCTAAATATGAGAGTTACCTTTTAAAAATTAACCTTAAATTTATAAAAGAATTACATAAAATGCTATTGGCAAAAATATATATAAAGAGATAAAAAAAAATTTCAAAAAAATTTTGCTACCAAAATCTTATTTAGATTCTATTATTATCTTTTCTTAAAAATTCATCAAAAGTTAATATTTTTATTTTTAAAATAAGTAAATATGAATCTTAAAAATTACGTAATTTCTTATAATTAATTTTGATATCTAAATTAAATATATTGTATTTCTTAAATTTTTATATATTTAATTAGTTATAATATAAAAATCTCAATTTTAGAATAAAATTAAAAGCATGAAAATAGCTGATAAAATGATTTGAATATATAAATAATAATGGTATATAAGTAATTAATATTTTGCCTGTTCAAAATATATAAACATAATAAAAAAGTCAAATTATATGAACACAAAATATAATTTTCTTTAAAATCATATTAAACGTGTTCTTGCAAAATACACTTGTTAACTCTAATTATTTTTTTATAAACATAATTATCTCTAAAAATACTATTTTTAGCTGTCTCTCTTATTGTATTGTTACAACTAAAACTTTTTTAAAAAGATAAATATGATTAAGTTTAGGAAAAGTACAAATTTAAATGATGTAATATTTAAAAAAATTCTTTTGAAGTTGAATTTATCATAAAATATTAATAAAACATACAATCTGCGTGGTAAATTCTATAATTAATAGAAAAATGGTTGTGGTATTTCCCTGGACCGTAATGGTTTAGATATTTTTCCTTCGTTACATTGAAAAGGCCGACGAAAAGATCACGAGAAGTCGCTTTCTCCTCGCCTTCCAAAAGAGACAGAAACAAAACTTCTTAAGCGTTTTTGTCGGTTATCGAAGGGTTTTTTCTTTGGTTTAAGGATTGTTATGCCCTTTTACTCTTGTCTCTTTTTATCTATCTAATCCTCTGTTTCTCCTCCTCAAAAGAGAATAACAGATTGGGATTACAAACTTTAGAGAGACGAATTCGCGAGAATGGGTTCGTTGATCGAGGGCCAAAGAAGAGAGTTGGATGAAGAATCGGAGGAACCACTTTTGATGGCGCAGAACCAGAGATTCTCTATGTTCCCCATTAGATACAAACCTATTTGGGAGATGTATAAAAAGGCTGAAGCCAGTTTCTGGACTGGTTAGTCCTCTCTCTTTTTTTTCCTCACTTGTTATGCTCATGCAGTCTCTGATTAAGAAAGTTTTCGACTTTTTCAATTGTTACGGGCTTGTCTGGTTCTGATTTTGCAAGTGTGTGTGTGATAGTTCTGTTTTGTTCTTCATCAGTTCTGGTTTTACTTTTGTGAGTCGAATTGTAGCTGAAGAGGTTGATCTTTCTACGGATGTGCAACACTGGGAAACTTTGTCGGATTCGGAGAAACATTTTATCAGCCATGTTCTTGCTTTCTTCGCGGCATCAGATGGAATTGTTTTGGAGAATTTGGCTGCTAGGTTCTTGAATGATGTCCAAATTCCAGAGGTGAGAGTTTCACTTTACCTTAGTATATAGAAAATATTCTGTGGCTTCGCTTGAAAGACTATATTTTTACTTGATATGAGACAGTTAATTGATTCTTTGGTTTTTTTTCTCCAGGCTCGTGCATTCTACGGATTTCAAATTGCCATGGAGAACATTCATTCGGGTACGGCTTTGTTACTTGAGAAGTTTTACCAAGTCTAGATCTTTTCTGTGTGGTAAAAGTAAAACTGCCTAATCTCGGCAAAACGTGAGATTATCCTTTGGGGAAGCATAAAAACTAACCGTTAGATAGATATGTGTAAATAGGGATCCGTACACCATTACATTCATGAATGAGAACAAACATTCGAGGACCAAACCGTAACTCATAAGACCTGTAACAACCAGATACCCGAGAGGGGATTGATAAGGTTTTTCTTTGTTTTTAGATTTAATCGAACATCCTTAAATACGACTCTGACCTGATTCATGATCTTGTAAAGTTCCATCCCTGTCTACTAAGTAACACTTACTGACGACATGTTTTCTAATCACAAATATCAGAGATGTACAGCTTACTTCTGGAGACATATATAAAGGATTCAAGTGAGAAGGATAGATTGTTCAATGCTATCGAGACTATTCCTTGTATCTCCAAGAAGGCAAAATGGTCTTTAGATTGGATTCAAAGGTACCCAATTGTGGCTGATTTAAGATGGCACAGATTTAGTGTTATCGATTTAGTTGAAGAAACACTTTTTTCTTGTGATTAATCGTGAAAGATAGTACCTCATTATTATTGACATTGTACCGTTTTCTGCAGTCCTATGTCATTTGCTGTGAGACTGGTTGCGTTTGCATGCGTTGAAGGAATCTTCTTTTCAGGAAGGTAAAATTTTCAGCTGTTGCATGACATTGTTGGAATCACAGGTGAAGCTATCACACAAGTGGCAGCTCTTAAGCAAACTCTCATATATAAGCATTACATGTTTTCTGGACAGCTTCTGTGCAATCTTCTGGCTTAAGAAGAGGGGTCTCATGCCTGGTTTGACCTTCTCAAATGAGCTTATATCGAGAGATGAAGGGCTCCACTGTGATTTTGCTTGTCTCTTGTACAGGTATAGTTAGGCCTGTGGTGTTAGTGGGGGTTGTAGGAGCATTTTCATGATCCATTACTTCTTAAGATCTAATCATTTACTTTTTGCAGTTTGCTGCAGAAGAAGCTTCCCCTGGAGAAGGTTTATCAGATTGTTCACGAGGCGGTGGAAATTGAGACGGAGTTTGTCTGCAAGGCCCTTCCATGTGATCTGATCGGAATGAACTCAAACCTCATGAGTCAGTACATACAGTTTGTTGCAGACCGTCTTTTGGTAAAACATGTGTTTTCTCTCTTGTTTCTGCTATGTAGAAACAGAAATTGGATTTTTTGTTCGAAACCCATGAATCTCTCTTGTTTTCCGTAGGTTACCTTGGGATGCAAAAGGAGATACAAAGCGGAAAATCCATTTGACTGGATGGAGTTCATATCTCTGCAGTAAGTATTCGATATTTCCCTGCATTTGTCTCAACCTTAGTCACAGAAAAACCTGAGAATTTTGGATTAGCCAAGATGGCTTGTCAAGAACAGGAGTATTTATCTTCGTTGATTAAGTGGATTTTGGTACTTTACTACAGAGGAAAGACAAACTTCTTCGAGAAGAGAGTGGGAGAGTATCAGAAAGCGTCGGTGATGTCAAGCCTCCAAAATGGAAGTAAGAACTACGAATTCAAGACTGATGAGGACTTCTGAATGAATACACAATTGTATCTTGAAAAGCTTATTGAATGAGATTCTTTATGAGTCACTCTCATTCATTCTTTTCCACAAATTGTGTGCAGTAGACTAGTAGTAGTAGTAGTAGGTAGTAGTAGTAGTAGAAGGAGAAGAAGAAACGTGTTCGTTTCGGTTACATCTGTTTCAGCATCACTTGTGCATTCTCCATTGTGTAAGATTACATCTTAAGGCATCATTAGTGGGAGTATCTCACCAATAAAAGATTGAAAAGTAATAGAAGAGGAGGGGAGACGGGGAGAGGAATCTCTCATTTGAGAGTCAAAATAAAGTGGGGAAACTCTTGTAATACATGAGTAATATCATTGATTTAAATATTTTATTGTAGATTAAAATTTAATTACTCTTTATCTCTCATATCTATTCTCACACTACATCAAGCTTCTTTTTCCTAATCCTCGCTTCGCCCCTTCCCTCTCTCTCGGAGGGTTCGACTTTCCCATTTTACTTTTATCAACTGTATCCTTTTTGAGTGTAAATCTTTTACCGACCATTGGCAACGGTAATCTTTTTTTGTTTTTCCAATCTAAAATATATATTATAAAAAGAAATGAGAGTTTTGGTACAAAGACGAAATCTTTCCGGAGACATAAGCCGACAAAGGAATAATCATTTCCGGAGCCAAAAGTCAGTAATCCTAAAAGACAACTCCCAAAACCACAAAGAAAAAATCAACCCCAAAACAAAGATACAACAAAAAGACAAAGGGTTAAAACTAGTAACTGAACAAACAAAGAACTAATCATGTAAAGCCATCAAGGAAACTAGAGGAAACGAATGGAGGAGAAGATGAGTTGAGCAATCGGGTCGAGATTATTGGAGACGACGCATGAACGGAACTCATTATATTGCTTCCACTGAAAGGAAGCCACGAGTATCACCGCCGACCACTATCCTAGACCGGAGAAGAAAGAAACATGGAGAGAAATCTACGGTCTTTGACAACCAGCTCTGCACACTTCCTTACTGAGGATCCAGAACCCCAATGTACTAAGCAGAGAGACAAACCGTTGGTCCTAACTAGTAGGAAGAGAACACCTCGCATACGAACCACTAAACCTCCTAGACAGCGAAAAAGTAAAAGCACAACCACACGGAGACAAGCCTTTCCCTTGATCAACCAAAACCAACCAAAGACAAAAAGGACACCAAGGAGCCGAGACGAAGCCCATCTCCTCTGATCCTAAGCTCCAAAGATGGTAAATCTTAATCTAAGCTTGTTCAATGCTAAATTTACCCTCTAGCACAACTACAGGCAACTAAAGAGAACATCAACGACTGAGAGAGTTTGAGGGCGTGAAGACAGACCTCGTTTGCGGATGAACCGCAGCGTTGATCAAAACGACCCGGCGAAACTTTCTTCGAAACCACCTTACCCATCAGATCCGGTGGGGTTTGGCAACAGTAATCAAGGGATCTAAAAAATTTTTGCTTTAAAAACCATTTCCTTTTCACCTCTAAGTTTCCTTTCTCTATTGATTTTTTCCTTAAACATTTTTTTTATGTTTCTTCTGTATCAAGCTAGTATCAAAGAACGGTTAATTGTTCCGTGAATCCCTTCAAGTCACCATCTAATTCATCAGCCATTAAATACTTCTCCTTATTTACTTCATCGAACCTCATTACTCTTTGCCTCACCTCCACCGCAATCACCTTCTCCGACGACGAAAGAGCATTCCTAACAATGGCAGACTATCTCAATGCATGCATTACCGCTCTCTCCCTTCATGACGACGAACTGATCACTTTCCCCGACAACCCTCGTTTCAAAGTCTTTGATGAAAACCATTGTAGTATTCTTGGAAGGGTCTTGAATCCTGAGGCTCAAGCAATGGCCAAAATGATTGAAATCTTGCCTGAAATATGGCGTGTATACGACAGAGTAAAAGGGATAGCGCTATCTCGAACCACCTCCCAATTTGTTTTCTAAAGAGAGGAAGACCTTTCCAAGGCGACGAAAGATTGTCCATGGTCATTCAATCACTAGACCATGGTACTGAAGAGATGGACCTCGTCTCTTCCTGATGATTTCTTATCCCACTTTGAACTTTGGGTCATAATCAGAAACATCCTCCCAGCTCACCTAACGCTTGATACAATCAAAAGGTTGGGTAAGGTTGTGGGTCATGTAGAGGAAATCGAGTATGATCCCAAAGCCTCTTTAAAGAAATAATTTGTGAAGGTAAGAATCATGTTCCATGTGGACACTCCACCAAGAGAGTCCAAGATCCTAAACCTCTCCAATGGTAAATCGGTGCTCATCAAGTGTGAATACGAGAGGATAAGGAAACGGTGCTTCCACTGCCTCCAACTCTCGCATGAAAAATCCAAGTGTCCTCTCCTACAAAATCATGTGCACAGTGAAGCTTACAAAGGAAACAGAGAAGACTTTGTTGAAAGCTCTTCCCATGTGAATCATCCCTCACAAAGAGAACCAGGGGCTAGTCTTGATGTCCCTCCGGGCTTCATTCCTCTATTTCCAGAGCTCTCAAGAGAGGACCATATGATGGCTATTCAATACATATCCCATGTCGATCCAACAGAGCGACAAGCTAGAATTCTCCGAGTGTAGAAATCAATAGCTGAAGCTGTTTTGAAACAACCGATTGGTGGAGGTGGTACCCACCACACCCGATTTAGACCAAACCGATCCTTAACCGGGAAAGAACCTGAATGCACGATGGGCCTCGGAAGCCCATTATTGTCTAAAGGAAAGGAGGGAAAGAGAGCAGGCCCAAAGAGTAAAAGGAGCCCACGAATTTGATCTAGAAGAAGGGAGTAACCGCCGTATCTTCTCCTTAAAAGACAAATTGAATGCACATTGAATAAGAGGCAGTTAAGAGGGAGGAGATCTTGGAGCTGTTACGGACAGAGGAGGATTATAAAAGAGTAAAGGGGAGCTCGAAGAAAGTGGTTGGAATTTTGAGAGAGATTGAGCAAACAAACAGAAACTTTGTATTCACATTCTTAGAAGAAATCATTAATAAAATTCATACTTTTCTGAGTTACATCGTTAATCTACTACCCCGTATTCTTGAGTGGGTTTTGGATCCATCAATTGGCGCTAGAAGGAGGGGGGATTCCGCTTCGCTACATCGATATTCCACAGTTCGCTCTTAAGTAAGTCGAACTAGCTTTTTGTTATCTATCCTCTTTTTCCTTTGATTACAGGAAGCCATCGCCGGAGTGGAAGAGCGTTTCGAGGTCCTCTTGGGAATTAAAGGAGCGACGAGATCCATGGAAAGCTTCGGAGGGGTAGAAGAGGCGAATCGCAGCAAGAAGCGCAAGTGAACAGAGATTGCGGAAGACGAATTGCAGAAAGGGACACAGAAATCGCAAAATAAAACAAGTAAGTAAGAAGAATAGAGGAGACGAAGCAAACCTTTTCTTTATTTTCAAGGGAGAAGTCGAATCACAATGAGGAGGGAAGGCAAAAGGCCCCACTTTTTAATGACACCTCTCTTAAGCATGGTGACGTGGGCGGCGGAGTGGACGCGGCTGGGACCCACAAATCAAATCAAATCTTTCCAAAATCTCATTCTGAGAAATCTTCAAATCAAAGTGAATCCGATTTGCTTAAGGCAACTCGGATCGGTTTAATCCAAATCGGGCAACTCGTAATACACTTGCTTTAAGAGAAACCAATCACGAGATCCTAACCACGGGATCTCCGACCAGCTTCCATAAACCAAGCTCGGAGGGGGGGGGGCTATTGGTGGAGGTGATACCCATCACGCCCGGTTTGGACCAAACCGATCCTTAACCGGGAAAGAACCTGAATGCACGATGGGCCTCGGAAGCCCATTATTGTCTAAAGGAAAGGAGGGAAAGAGAGAAGACCCAAAGAGTAAAAGGAGCCCACAAATTTGAACTATAAGAAGGGAGTAACCGCCGTATCTTCTCCTTAAAAGACAAATTGAATGCACATTGAGTAGGAGGCAATTAAGAGGGAGGAGATCTTGGAGCTGTTACGGACAGAGGAGTATAAAAGAGTAAAGGGGAGCTCGAAGAAAGTGGTTGGACTTTTGAGAGAGATTGAGCAAACACACAGAAACTTTGTATTCACATTCTTAGAAGAAATCATTAATAAAATTCATACTTTTTCTGAGTTACGTTGTTAATCTACTACCCCGTATTCTTGAGTGGATTTTGGATCCATCACCGGTCATCATCTATAAAACTTCAGAGAACAGAGGCCATATCTTTGACTTCAACAAGGAGAGGACTTTACAAAGAAAGAGGATATCAACAAAGGTCTCTCTACATGGTCTTCTAATGATTTTCTACTGAAGTTGGGCCAGGTGGTTATACATTCTGACCTTCCCTAACCATCATTGTCAGAGAATATATATATATATACACACTACGAGTTTTCAGTTCGTGTCATCTTCAGATGCATAACTGTCTTGTACCTTAGAAAAGAAAAAGAGTCCTTGTAACAGGCCTCCTTCCTGGAAAAGAAAGACTAGATACAACCAAATGCTAGGAAAGAAGATCACAATACAAAAAGAACCTCCATAAGCAAAAGAAAAGCAGAACCTCCTTCGGAGAACCTCACCAACAAGAATCCTAAACTACAAGACAAGACGGCAACTTCCGTATTGAAACTGTTTGGATCCAAATGAGCATTATAAGCTAGAATTGTCGAGAGACAGGAAACACCGTGACAGTTCGCCGACTTCGGAAAATGCATTCACAACACTTTCCGAACTTTTTGTTTCTCATGGAGACTAAGCAAAGGAATGGTTATATTTCGGGTTTGAAAGCAAGTTTAGGTTATGATGATATGTGTTTTGTTGAACCGAAAGGTTTAAGTGGTGGTTTAGTTGTTTTTTTGGAAGAAATGTTCTAATGTGGAAGTTGTATCTGCAGACAAACGTATTACTAATTTAAAAATAAAGTTGGGTTCTCTCTACTTCTTCTTGTCTTGTGTTTATGGTGACCCTGTCAAAGCTATAAGACAAAGTGTTTGAAATAGATTAATGGACATAGGATTCACAGAGATGAACCATGGTGTCTAACGGGAGATTTTAATGAACTTCTCGATAATACGGAGAAGCTGGGAGGTGTGATCAGAGAGGAAAAAACCTTCCTATATTTCAGAACTTTGGTAGAAACGTGTAAAGTGAAGAATATGAGATGCTCCGTCAATACCTTTTCATGGTGTGGATGGAGAGATAACATGTGGATTCAGAGCCGGCTGGATAGATGTCTTGTTAATGATCAATGGTCTTAACTTTTTCCTCACGCTTTGGTTACTTAGGAGAAAATGTGGGCATCAGATCTTCGTCCACTAAAGATTACTTTCACTCTCGGAGCTGAAGAACAGAGTAAAGGTCGGTTCTTTTTCGATAAAAGTATGACACTTAAACCAGGATATGATGAGGCAATTCAAAGAGGATGGGTTGGAGAGAATAATGACCGAGAGAACTCCCTCATTGATCGTATTAGGAGATGTCAATCTAAACTGGCAAGTTTTAAACGTTCCTCCTCAACAAACTCTGGTAAGCTTATCGATTAGCTGCATCGAGACCTTGTGCACGAAATATCTAAACCTTCTCTAAATCCTGGCAGAATGCAAAAACTAAAAGGTGATCTAGCTGAAGCTTATCGTGATGAGGAAGTGTTCTGGAAGCAAAAAAGTTAGGAGAGTTGACTACAATCTAGTGACAAAAACACTACATTTTTTCACAACTTGTTCGCACGATTTGTGGTTCGTCAAGTTTTAAATTTGTAAAACCTAACTACCAAACCTAACTCGCAAGATTCACGGGGTCTTGTTGTAGTACTTAGGGTATCGTCCAAGGGATTGAAATGTTTAGGAAGAGCTTAAGAAAGATAATCAAACTAGAATTACTAGTCTAGGGGCAATCTAGTTAGAGGCGTCACGA
>OVAN01004414.1:0-25941 GCA_900406275.1 Anastatica hierochuntica
TTCTTCATATCGAAGAGTGAACTCTGGGTGAACAAAAGCTTATGTGTTGTTCTTCAGTTCTTGTGTGTTCTGCTTTTGTTATCTTGATTTTACAGAGATCGATCGATAGCAAAGAGAAAGACTCGATTGTTGAACTCATTGTTGATCAGAAACTAGATTTAGGCGCAACAATTGGTATCAGAGCTCTGGCTCAGTAGTTTCCGATGGAGACAAAAAGGATCGAGGTGGAACGATTCGATGGAACCGGTGACTTCTCACTGTGGCAGTTTCGAATGATGGCTCACTTTGGTGTGCATGGACTGAAGCAGATCTTGACAGAAGATAGCCTCGAGATGCAGGTCCCGATAGCCAAGAGCGAAGGGAAGAAACCTGCCGATGGCGATGATCCTGAAGAAGAATCTAAGGTCAAGTGGGTTCCAGATCCAGTCAAGCTGGAGAAGGATGAGAAAGCGAAGAATCTCATAATCTTGAACATTGGAAACACAGTCTTGAGGAAAATCAAGCACTGTCAGACTGCGGCATCAATGTGGTCTTTGCTGGAGAAATTGTATTTGTCTCAGACACTACCAAATCGAATCTTTGTGCAACTCAGGTTCTATACTTTTAAGTAAGATCCTTCAGAGACTGTTGATATCAATGTTGATGATTTCTTAAAGATAGTAGCAGAGATGAATACTATGAGTATAAATGTCTCTGATGAGATCCAGGCTATACTTTTCTTGAGCTCAGTGCCTGCTCATTTTGATCAATTGAAACACACCTTGAAGTATGGGAGGGAGTCCATTACTTTGGAGAATGTCATATCGGCAGCTAGATCAAGAGAAAGAGAGTAGATGGTGCAAAGCTCGAAAAGGCAAGTGCTAGTGCCTTGTATACTAAAGATCGTGGGAGACAGGTATCTAGGGAATTTGGTGATTCAAAAGGGAAGTCTAGAGGGAGATCAAAGTCAAAATCAAAGGTAACCTGTTGGTATTGTAAGAAGGAAGGACACCTTAAGAAAGATTGTTTTGCTAGGAAAAGAAAACAAGAAAGTTAAGGTGATGGTGAAGCAGGGATTCTAATCGAGAAGTTAGAGGTCATTGATGCTCTGGCTGCATCAAGTGATGATGCCTCTGAGAACTGGGTCATAGACTCAGGTTGTACATATCACATGACATCACGCAAAGATTGGTTTATTGAGTTTACAGAAAAGGAGTCAAGTCAAATATGTCTTGGTGACTATCATACTTTGGAGACTCAAGGTTTAGGAACTATAGGTTTGAACACTAATGGAGGTTCAATCAAGTACTTGAAGAATGTGAGATATGTCCCAAGCTTACGCAGAAATCTGATATCTACTGGCACTTTGGATAGTTTAGGCTATAAGCACTCTGGAGGAAATGGCAAGGTAGTTTTCAAAAGGATTGGAAAAATGGCCTTACAGGGAACCCTTAAGAATGGGTTGTACATAGTGGATGGTGATACAGTTTTACCTGAAGCCTGCGCATCTGGAGAACTAACATCATAGAGTTCCTTGTGGCACAGCTGTCTAGGTCACATGGGTTTCAAGAACCTCCAGCTTTTAGCTCAAAGAGGAGTCATAGCTAAGAAGGACATTGGAAAGGAAGGTCTGTGTGAACACTGTGTAATGGGGAAGATGAGAAAGGTCAGTTTTGGTGTTGGAAAACATGAGACCAGTCATCCATTAGAGTATGTTCATGCAGACCTCTGGGGATCTTCAAATGTACAACCATCAATCTCAAAGAATCAATACTTCCTGTCTATCATTGATGACCATACAAGGAAAGTATGGATCTACTTCTTGAAGAAAAAAGATGAGACTTTTGCAAGGTTTTGTGATTGGAAAACACTGGTTGAGAACCAGATAAACAAAAGGGTAAAAGTTCTTAGAACTGACAATGGTTTAGAATTTTGTAACCATTTATTTGATGAGTTTTGCAGGTCACAGGGAATAACAAGACATAGGACATGCTCATACACCCCTCAACAAAATGGTGTGGTTGAGCGTATGAACCGCACAATTATGGAGAAGGTAAGGTGCTTATTGAGTGAATCAGGTCTAGAAGAGAGGTTTTGGGCAGAGGCAACAGCTATATAAGTCTATTTAATCAACAGAACCCCATCTGCAGCTATAGGTTTTAAGATACCTGAAGAAGTCTGGTTGGGAAAGGAACCAGGTTACAAACATCTTAGGAGATTTGGTGCAATAGTTTATGTTCATATAGATCAGGGGAAACTAAAACCTAGAGCTCAAATGGGAATTTTCTTAGGATATCCACCTGGTACAAAGGGTTATAAGGTCTGGCTGGTTGATGAGAAGAAGATGGTTATTAGTAGGAATGTAAGATTTCAAGAGGAAAAAGAATATAAGGATCTAGAAAGGAAGGTCTCTCATAGTCAAATTTCTCAGGATAATCAAACTGCATTTGAAGGAAGAGTATTAGTAGAGATCTCTTCTCAGAAATCAAAGGAATCTGATCTTGTTAAATCCATTGAAGAAGTTCCTGAAATTCAGACACCAATACAAGAAAGTTTAGAAAGTTCAAGTCAAGGTGGAGTAACTCAAGAAGAATCAGACTCAGAGTCAGGAACCTTAGAAGAGATCCAAACCTCAGACATGATGAGTCTGTCTAACTATCAGCTAGCAAGAGACAGGGAAAGGAGACGTAATATTCATCCTCCAGCCAGGTATACTGAGGAAACTTCAGTAGCATTTGCCTTAGTTGTCTCAGAGGTTATCTTACACATTGAAGAACCTGAGACCTAAAGTGAAGCTAGAAATAGTAGCAGATGGAAGGATTGGAATCTTGGAATTACAGATGAGATGGATTCTCTTATTAAGAGTCAATAGTAGATAAGCTCATAAGCTGCAAGTGGATTTCTAGGCTTAAGCCAGGGTTAACAGATTCTGATCCTCCTAGATTTAAGGCTCGTTTAGTTGCAAGAGGTTTTACCCAAAGAGAGGGAATCGATTATCAAGAGGTTTTTGCACATGTAGTTAAGCACGTATCTATAAGAATGCTCTTCTCTGTGGTTGTAAATCTGAACTTAGAGTTAGAACAAATGGATGTAAAAACTGCCTTCTTGCATGGTGAGCTAGAAGAAGAGTTGTATATGTCTCAGCCTGAAGGTTTTGAGGTTGGTGATCCAGAGAAGAAGGTCTGCAGGTTAAGGAAATCCTTGTATGGGTTAAAACAAAGCCCTCGTCAATGGAATAAAAGATTTGACAGTTTCATGTTATCTTTGGGTTTCAACAGAAGTGAAAGAGACTCATGTGTATATACAAAACAAGTTTCATCTTCTGACTTTGTATATTTTCTTTTATATGTTGATGATATGCTTTTGGCTGCTAGGGATATCAAACAGGTTCAGGAGTTAAAGGACCAGTTAAGCTCAACTTTTGATATGAAAGATCTTGGAGCAGCTAAGAGGATTCTTGGAATAGATATAGACAGAGACAGAGAACAAGGGGTTTTGCGTTTATCTCAAACAGAATATCTCAAGAAAGTCATCAAAACTTTCAGGATGGAAGAAGCAAAGATGTCTTTGACTCCAATAGGAGCTCATTTCAAGTTGGCAGTTGTGGTAGATGAAAATGAAGAAGTGGATACAAACAGTGTACCATATTCATCAGTTGTTGGGAGCATATTGTACGCAATGGTGGGAACAAGACCTGACCTGGCGTATGGCATAGGATTAGTTAGTAGATATATGAGCAGACCTGGATATGTTCATTGGAAAGCAGTGAAATGGTTGCTTAGATATATCAAAGGTTCATTGGACATAGGTCTAGAATTTCGTAAGGATAAAGAGATGAAGATACAAGGGTATTGTGATGCTGATTTTGCATCAGATTTGGACAAAAGGAGGTCCATATCTGGGTATGTGTTTACTGTGGCAGGAAATTTTGTGAGTTGGAAGTCAAGTCTACCACCAGTAGTAGCTTTATCAACAACAGAACTTGAGTTCATAGCTCTTTCAGAAGCAGTAAAGGAAGCTATTTGGCTTAGAGGTTTATTTGAAGATTTTGGGTTCATTCAAGAATTTGTAGCAATCTGGTGTGACTCTCAAAGTGCTATCTGTTTGTCCAAGAATAACACTTTTCATGAGCGTACCAAGCATTTTGGAGTGAAGTATTCTTTTATCAGAGAGAGTGTGGCTTCAGGTGAATTTGTGGTATTAAAGATACATACAAGTAGAAATCCAGCTGACATTCTTACGAAGGTTGTACCTGTGAGTAAGTTCAATGAAGCATTGAATTTGCTCAGAATCTTGAAGACTTGAAGCTGGAAGATGTGCCAGGAGGTTTAAACCCAACAGGAAGATCCACAAGTGTTGATAAAGGTGACAGGAGGAAGAGCCGAAACAAGGTGGAGACTGTAAAATGTGTTTCAGCTCTAGATATAGCTTAGGAGAAAGAGTTATCAAGGGGTAATTACTCTCTAGTTAGCTATTGGTTTAATAGTCTCAGGTATTAATGTTGAGATTATTGGTTAGCTCTGGTTTAGCTTAGACTTGGTTTTGTCCCGGTTAAATTCAATTCTCAGTTTCTATGAGAGGATTGGGTTTGGTTGTTAGGGATATAAGATCAAGATCAATAGCTAAGGGTGAGTGACGAAGAGAGATTAAGAGAGATCATCTTCTTTGTTGTAACTGTTCTTGAGCTCAGAGTTATAGTGGATCTTGCTGGGTTGAATCCTGGCCCCATAGACGTAGCTTCTTCATATCGAAGAGTGAACTCTGGATGAACAAAAGCTTTTGTGTTGTTCTTTAGTTCTTTTGTGTTCTGCTTCTGTTATCTTGATTTTACAGAGATCAATCGATAGCAAAGAGAGAGGCTCGATCGTTGAACTCATTGTTGATTAGAAACTAGATTTAGGCGCAACAATGAGAGTGTCACCTCATCACACAAAAAATTGACAAGTGTCCACCTTTATTTACTTAGCACACTTTTGAAAATTTAATTTTTTAGTTTTGGATTAGTAATCATTAATTAAGTGTTTAATGGTAAGTCAATAAAATTGTAATTGTACGTTAATTATCATGAGTTTATATTTTTTATTCGATTATTTGTATTTTCAATATACTTTTTCTTTGTTAAAATAAAAGTTCGCTATTCTTTTGCTAGAAATCGACAATGAAAGCGTTAAATTGTTCATTCAGTATGTGCTAAGATGGATCTGTGAGAAGCTCCGTCAGTAAATATATTTTTGTGTCTTCTCAAAAATGATGATACTCGGTTTAGGTAAAAATTTAGTTTTCACGCATTTTTCCATGTTTTTAGTAATTATTTTAGGGTTTTCTATAAAAACTCTCTATTGTAACTCTTTTTGTAATTTTACCTTCTATATGTCGAAGCTGCAAATCAAGCCACTAAGTAGTATTTAATAATTCAATATAGCCTTCTTACATTTCAACGGCGGACTCCACGAGAACAAAGGTGGTGCATATGCCTATCGAGTACAGGAACTATGCAAATTGGGATAAAAATTTTCGAAATTGCACCATAAAATTTCTTCTCTTGCCCAGAAAACTTATATCTCTTGATCGGTGTCCTCTTCTTTTGGATAAAATAATGTATTGATGTTTTTTTATATTTTAGAAGAAAACAAAGTCAAGTCAATTGCCCATGGTTAAATGTGGGACTAATATTGCGGACGATTGCTCATGGTTTAAGGTAGTATTGATATTGTACATGATCAAATAACACTTAATCCATCTTATCTATTAAAAGAGAAGTACACAAACTTTTTCATGTGTGATTTTTTAAATTGAATGGATCTTTAAATTCTTATTTTATGTATCTAATGTATCTAATGAATTAAAATAAATAAAATTAACTCTAATTACTCCTTCACAAATCAAAGTATTTTCGAAGAAATTAAAAAATATAGTTATAAAGATACGGTCTTTGAAAATAATTTATATAACTACAAAAATTTATGTTTAGCCTTAAATAAAGAAATACCTCCAACGGGTTTGGTTTCGCGATATTTCAGGTATCGAATACTAGTCAAACCAAACCCGTACCCGTACGAATACCAGAAAACTCGAAAATTCGAAACCTAAATCCGAATCTGAAATTCGAAATAACTGAAAATTTTAAAAATCTGAGCCAGAACCCGAACTCGAAATAACCAAAAATTTTGAACTCTATATTCGAAAAATTTAATTAGGATCAATCATAAATTGAATACATAAAAATTAAAAAAAAACATTTGCGCAGTTGCGCAGGTCAAACTCTAGTTATGGTTAATATTTAAGCTTTAATTACAAAATAGTAAAACACACAAACCATTAGTAAATGAAATAGAGGATAAGGGTTGATTGCACTGATTGGTAACCTTACAACAGTGGTAAGGATTACATCACATGAATAGTTAGGAACCATACCAATGATTTGATAAGGAAGTTAAACAAAAAAAACTACAACTAAAACATGGTAGCGCAATAAATAGCATCACCATGACATCTAATAATAATATCACATATCACTTTCGAAACCATATCTTAAATTCATTTCCTTGCTCTAAATTTATTTTGGTGATAAATTTTTTATCACAAAGTCATGATATACTACATATATATACTTGAGACAAAAATTGGAAGAATTCAAGTTAGACTTATATATTTGTTTTGTTAAGTATATGTTTAGTGACTTTATCTTGATTTCATCAGTTACTAGAATCTTTCTTGCATAACTATAATATAAGTTTATATTGAGATTATAGTCATTTTAAACTTGTAAAACATAAACTATTCTTTCTTTAACATTAAATAAAAATTTTGAATATACATTTATAAAAACTATATAAATCTACTATAAAATAGGTATAAACATACCCTTGCATATGTACGGATGTTGATATACTTATTACAATTTGATTATTACAAACCAATAACTTCGCATTTGTCTATGGAAGAAGTAAGTGAGGCTAAAGAAAAATAATTGCGAATAATTATTTTCACAATAGTTTTACTTTTCAACCAAAAACATATTTCGAGTTGAAGAAAAGTAATTGCGAGTTGGCTTGACTCTTAAATGAGGAGGAACAACAAGTTATCACATATGATTCTAGCTAGGGTTGGGCTCTAATATCCATTACTCGTCTTCGATCCGTGATCCGTCCCGTACCCGACTCAAAGAAAAGAGTATCCGTGGCTTTCGGATCGGGTAAAGGTATCATATTTCTATTATCTGCGGATAAGAATCGAGTATCACATATCAATTTATTTTTAACTACTCGTCCTCGTACCCAATCCGTAAATACCCGTTTTTAATTATTTGTATATATTATATAATTATCTACCATAATAATTATGTATGATCACATATAAATATTATTTTAGAAGAAATTATAATATTTTCTTATATATATATAAGACTTAAATATATTTTAAATTTATATAATATTTAAATATAACTTTGTAACTTAGAAGATTTTATTTTTTGTTTTGATATTTTTGTATTTGGTCGAATATTTGAAAGAAGTATATGATTATATAAGTATTTAAATGTTAAAATAAAATAAAATATAAATATTTGAATTTTAAAGGTTTTCTTTCATGTACATGTTTTTCGGGTAACAAGTTGGGTCGGGTAACAAGTCGGGTATTCATATTTTTAAAGGGTGCCCTTTTTTCTGGGTCGGGTACCGTTACTAAAATTATGCTACCCGTAAAAATCAAATCAGATAGCGAATACTCCAAAAATCAAGGATACTCAATCCGTGTCCACCCCTAATTCCAACCCTATATTATGCGCATGTATTAGTCTCTACTCTACAATGGAACATGAAGAAGATAAATCACTCATGCACATTAATGATTCTGTGTATGAAGTTCTTTAGTTTTTAATATAAATTTTCGAAGTTCTAGGCCCTTTGTCCATAATCTCTTTTGTTGACCATTTTAGAACTTAATATATTTACAAATTCATGCATAATGACATTTTACCAAATCTAACTAATTAAAGGGAGATTCTCCATTTTCAGCTATGTCACATCAGCTCTCACCTAAAGCCTCTTCCTCTTGCCACGTCAGATTGACTACTACACAAAATACACACTGTAAAGGACTTTGCGTCTCAACGATACAACATCTCCCGTGGCCACAACCAAAAAACGTTTGAAAGCAAAAAATTCCAGTGGGCCATACTTTAAAATTGGTCCATCGTTGAGGATAATATCATCTCCTTCCATATTCGGCTATGGAACGTCTCTCACCGGCGTCTCTTTTAACGGGTCAGAACCTTAATTCAATTAGCCATCTTTCTCTCCTCTCTTCATCTCCCCACTTTTCCCATTCTCATTCCGTTACAAAAAACTTTCATTGCTGCATTAGATACTGTAATTAAGCTCCGGCTCTAAGAAGTCATTAAAGGCCATCGTAGCTTATATAAACCGTGGAAGTAGAAGAGAAGGTGGAAATTGAAGAGATAGAAGAACAAAAAGAGGAGGAGGAGGAGGAGGAGGATGACGCTCGTGCAAAGGAAGCGGAAGAAGATAGATATGAAGAAACAACGACTATAGACTAGATGGGAGATGTATAGGATTGACGATGAAGACGAAAGCGGAAAACGTGGAAAGTAGATTCAATCTCTCCGATAATGGTGCAATCGCTAAGGTTTTATGTTCGTAATCTTTTAACAGCTACAACTTCTTCTCAAGAACACCAAGTGTAAGTTGTTATCTCCTATATATTATCTTTCATATACATTTGGAAGTAAGCCATGTGTAAGTACATACAAACTAACTGGATGATAAATGTGTTGGCTTTTTGCAGGTATGAGATTCCGGAATCACAACCTCTCCTCGATGGTGTAAGTCAATCTTTGATTTTCTCAATTCTTCAGTTGTCTCATTTGAACATTGTATATAAATCCTCATTATTTGATGATAAGTGGATGGATTAAAGAGAACCTTATGACCCATGTCCTTATCTCCTAGCTATTTGGACACGAGGTGAGGATTAAACATTACAATGTTGCCCTCCCAGTGTTAATAGTATCGTAGAAAGTAAAGTAAATCTCTATTGGTTTGTGAGTTTATGTTAATTAATGTCATTGTTTGGTTGTCAGGTGAAATGGCTAATTCGGCTCAACCGCCTGAACAAAAATATGGAGTGCAAGCATCTGGCAAAATGTGCTTTGCCGAGAAATGTTCAGTGTAGCAATGTGAGAGAAGCAAACTCACATATTGTTAAAAGAACTCTTCTGGTGAAATTTTCTGAATCTTTTGTAGTGTTCCAATCAACGGGACATACTTTCAAGTTAATGATGTTAAATAAAATCAAACCCAAAATTTTTTTATCGATTTTGCTTCGGTTCTTTATACTCATTCGCCATTTTTCTTTTCAATCTTGCAGTTATTTGCTGACCATGATACAACACTGCTTTTGGAAAGATAGCATTTTACGTTATTATGCACAAAAGACAGAACTTGGTGAAGTTGAAATAGAGCATGGAAGAGATGGCGATAATTTTGAAATTGGCCACAAAACTCTAACTGGTAATGTAGGCGTGGCTCGAGAGAATCTCCTAATGCATAAATTTAAACCCAAAAAACATCAAATTGAGTACTTACCACCGACAGAAGGGCTCGGTGAAGGTGGAAGAAGAGATTTCGAGAACGAGAGAGACGAAGAAGATCCGTTGATTGTGATGATGATGAATGAATGATCGAACGGCCAAGTTTTTACCTGAGATTTTGCTGGGCTCTATTGATCTTCTAAGGCCAAATGGTGAAATTTATGAGTTAATAAGATGAACATCCCACATGTGAACTTTTGAACGCGTGCAAAACACCAACCTTTGTATTGTTCACCATTTTTGTCCACACAATTAAACCATAGCATTGAAACCAAGCGTCTATGTACAACTGAAGCAGATATCAAAAGAAACATGATAACAAAATTGAACGTGTGTGTAACACCAACGTATGTGGTCTTTACCATTTTACAAAGTGTTAAAAAAGGAGAAAAAACGTAATTGTTGTTTAAGATATTTTTACTCCAAATTCATTCATGCTCCAAATTTGAATTGTGCTTCCTCTTATATGCATGGTGTAGTTAATATACGCATGGTGTAGTTAATTGCCGTATTTTCTGCTTTCTCTTATTTGTAACTTAAACTTTGATCTTCTAACACAGAGTATAATGACGGATCTAATGATGATGATTGAGGGAATATCGATGAGGGATCGACGGAAATCATAGTTGGTTAGATGAGAATAAATATTTTCCGGGGAGGGGAGATGGTGAGGAGGAGGGCGGAAGGGAGGAGAGCGTCGACGACGAGGAAGATCAGAGAAAAGATAGGAACATTGTGAACATAACACACTTTTGATGGTTCTCCATAGAGATGACCAAAGCTTTACTCTTTCGCTAATCTCTTCTTTGCTAAAACCAATCAAAAAACACCACAGACATGATTTTTTTGGATAGAAGTGTTTTGCGGCTCCTTTTCGAGGTTTTTAAAAGGTATGATGGCTAGATTGATACTATGATATATTAATCGTATATATCGTTGGACTTGGAAATTTCTATTGTACATGATATTATTGGATTAGTTTCCTAATTTGTTAATCATATATTTGTTAGTTTTTATTGATTTTCCCCTATCTAAGTATATTTATATTTTAGAACTCGGTTATGAATCGTTGTATAGTGGACGGTTCATGGAAATAATCAGATCCAAGAATAGGTATTGGGTTGATTTGTGGGTCACATGATGGAAGGACGATTCTGCTAAGAGCGAAGTGTCTGCGACGAAGCCTATCACCTCTCTACTCAGAGATGGAAACATTATTATGGGCGATGCAAGAAATTAATGAACAAGCAATAGAATGTCAAGATTTTGAAACGAATTGCGTACAATTACTGACCATCATTCAGACTAATGAAAAATGGTCGACTTTCTCAAACTTCATTGAGGATTTCACTTCCCTGCGAGCCTCATTCCCCAGTTTTTCTTTTCTTTAACTTCACGTACGATAAACTCGAAAGCAGACTGTTTAGCACGAGCTACCAAGACTTGTGATAGAGATTTTATTTTTATAGACTCCTTCCCTCCGATTAAGATTCCCAACTCAGGAGTGTTTATATAGTTAATAAGTTGGTTGTCAAAAAAAAGTATTATTATCTTTTACTGTAATTTTCTTTTAGTAAATCAATTTTCATATTAACATACGATCATTAATTAAGCAATAGTATACTGTTACACTATAGGATTATTTAATTTTTAAAAATTGAAATTTTATGAAGATGGGATTATCGAATTAATATGTTGATTATAAAAAATAAATAAAATATAATCAGCAAACAATATGCAATATACTTTTATATAACTTTATAATTGATTTTAGACTCCTAAATGATTTAGACCATCTCCAATGTATTCTTCTATTTTTTTCTTTTATAATAAAAGAACTCTATACTAGAGATGGATTTCTCTCCAATGTATTTCTCTATTTTTTTCATCTAAAAAAAATATTCTTCAAAGATCCTTTTTAAATTTTACAATTAACACCTTATACTTATAAATATTGAAAAGTAACCCATTTATTATAACTTTAAAAAAATTTTCATAAAGTTAACATATTATTTAAACTAAATACTTTATTACAAAAAGACATTATAGAAAAAGAAAAAAAAATAGACATTATCCATGTGGTACTTTAAATAATTAAATTATAATGTTATTTTGTTTTTTTGCTCAACAAACTTTATTTTGCATATCTTTTACCTTTGAATTCATAAAAAATCCTACTTCAACATGTCAAAGATATAAGGGCTACTGTTATACATCATTACTTTTGTGTTATGTCATCCTTGAAAAAAAAGCTTCCAAATTTGATTTGGTGTTTCTTAATGAAAAAAACTACAACTAATTTTAAAATATGTAATTTCGTTAAGTTATATTATAATACTGTAAATAAAAAAATTTTATTATCGAAGAAAATTATATTCTTTTTTTTGTCAAAAGCAAATTATATTCATTATTTAAAATTAAAGAAATATAATAAAAATACACACTAATTTTACTCGGGGTTCAATTTTTAAACGTAAATATTATAGAATCTTTGATTTTTTTTCAACACCTTAAACCTCCATTTGTTTTCATAGTTAATGTATTCCAAATTTCTTTCTGTATTTGAATCACAATTATACATAACTATCAAATTTAAAATAATTTTAATTTAATATATAGTTTTAAGAAAGAGAAAATTAGGTATAAACTTTGTCCCGTCTCCAAATAATATCCCCTTCACGGAGTGGAGGTAATTTGGTAAAATTTACCTAGATTCTATTAATATATTTATCTTTTCTCAAATTTAAGAAATTGTTTTTTCTTTTTTGTTATGTCAAAAATTCAACCTTTAAATTAATATAGTGTAAAAATTCAAACACAAATCTGCGCGTAGCGCGGAACCATCTCTTATCTCTTAGTCATGACATAAAAGTACGTACTTGTCATGCATACATGTTATTAAACAAATAACAATTAAATACGTCGGGTTAAGCATGGGCTAGCTAAGCTTTCTGTGATGGGCTCCAGTGATATAAAACTTCTTATATCCAGACCAGGATCTACTTGTATGATCGGACATGGATGTCTTCATTTCGAAGAAGTTCAATACAACCATAACATAAGAACATTACATAAAAGCAAACCCTTAACCGCAAATCATCTACATTCTCTTAAATTGAATTTAAGTACAAACATGATGATAGATAAGTATGTATATGAGGCTCGGCCCTATAAGATTTGATGCTTAAAGCAACATGGTGAAGGTTTCTTTTCTAAAAATGAGATTCGAGTTCAGGTTGTTCAAAGGTAGAGGAATACAATTACCAGTAAACTACAAGTCAAATCTTGTAAAATTATGATGCCCCTAATACATAGCGTCTAAAACTGGTGCTTTAATTGCTTCACCTCAAGACCGGTCCTTTGTATACCAATCATCTACTGTAGAAAATAAGACCGAAAGTACTTTTGATGTTCATGAAATCCGAGGCGAAGGTATGCAGATCCAGATTCAAAAAGTCTTTCCATCCATTCGTTTCGCCTATAAACTATTGCAAAGCATAATTTGTATATGTTGCATATAAAACAAAAATCAGAGATGTAATAATCGTTATACTAACCATGTTGCACATTCAATTTTTCCCACCAAATTCGTGAAACCGTAAGCATCAAAAACATGGCCAAAATTACACCATACAAAAGCTTATTAACCATTGGGAAAATAGGTTATAAAGGAACTGTGGAAAAATAATAAGATTTTTTTTTGTTTGCGTTCTTTTTGGCGCTTTTGCCAGTGAAATTGGTGTAGATTTATAAGTGTTCAAATGTTTGAACATTGTTAACTGATCAGTGACCATTCTGAAGATTTTTTTATTATCAAAATAATGAGTTTAGGTCCTCAAATTTTATAAAGATACACACCTTAAATGACGTTTGAAAACTCTTTCTGTAACCTTTTTTGTCTTAACGTATGCCTAACCTCGGTTCTACCAATAAGCTTTAACGATGATTAAAAAAATATCTATCGTAGATATTTCGTTTTTGGGTTTGCGTATGTCTCTTTCAGAAAGTGAGCGACAAGAAACGTGTCCATGTGTTAGTAGTGCTAAACTTGGTATAAATATTTATGACGCCGTTACACAACACATGGTTCTGATGTTCTCTTCTCATTAGATTTAATCGGATCTAAGCATTCCAATTGTCAGGATCTATCTACACCTTCGAATTAATATTGTGAAACTGACATGGAAAATACAAAACTCTAAAAGAAAAAAGAAAGATCAAAGATTGGTTTTATATCTTTGCTTTAAAGGAGAAAAAAACCGGATTAGTCCAGAAAAGAGGGAAGATCACACACAAGACCCAACCACTTTTTTTTTTTTTGATCAACCACTTTAATTTTTAGATTAATGCATGTGTTAAGTTTCTTTCTAAGAATTTTCTATGGACTAAACATTACCAATTTTGAAAAGAAAACAATTTACTTTTGAAATAACCTCGAAAAGAAAGTATTTTAAGTAATGGAAATGCTAATACTTATGGGTTATGGCATGAAAAAATTTAGGTATATTTTGCTTTCGTGTTAAAGTGTATGTTAGGTACAATTATATATTGAAGACGAAAAAGTGCGTTTTTAGGTTTATTGCTTTCCCCTAATAGTCTAGCCAAATACATATTGAAGATGAAAAATCCATTGTACTAACTTTGCAGTCCTTTAACAAAAAAAAAAAAAAACTTTGCAGTCCATTATACGGTTTCAAGCCAAAAATTACACAACACAAAAAGCTTATTTGGGATAGAAGAATGTGGAGAGATGATTAGATGTTTCTCTAGTCTTTTGGTGTTTGCCAATACAACTGATAAGTTTATAACTGTTCAAATGTTTGAAGATTGTTCTATATTTTCAAAAGATTAAGTTTCTCATATTTATAAATGATGTTGGAAAGTGTCTTTTGTGTTTTTGTATTGTTGTAGTAACAACTTTTATACACAGAAACCAGTTTAGAAGATTCAAAGTAATCATTTTTTCCCAAACATCCCAAAACTTATACTGTATAAAACTTTCTTATACAGAGATACAAAGAATTCAAAGTTTTATAACAAACAAAAAACTTTTTAATTTGTTAGATAATATTTTTTACTATTTTTTAAATCATACCCAACATAACAACACATTGTATTATTTTCACTTAATTTCAAGAGATTGCAAAGTATACAAAGCCATCTTGCAAGTAGAAAGACTAAGAAAATATCTAACAAAATCTATAATCTCTATACCATCATTTTATAGGTTTTTGTTGGTGAAAACAGAGGATCATATATATATATATATATAGAGAGAGAGAGAGACCAGTAGTGTTTAATAAATCTGGAGAGATAAATAATTCAACGGTAAGACTTAAGAACAGAGCCACAGAAAGTGCAAAAGACGGCTCTCCAAGATCTCCAATAAATAGGAATGAAACAGAATCTTGTGGATGTCTTCATGTCGGCGATGCAAGCGCCATGGCCGCACCGTGAGCAAGTTCCTGCCGCCGGTTTGCTCCTCTTAACTTTTCTCTTCTGATCCACCAAGAAACAGAAACATACCATTTCTCCTTCTTAACTCAGATTTAGCTTAAGCAATAACCAAATTTAAACAAAACTCTAGCTGAAAACACGACCACGATTGGCTACACAGAAGAATGTTTTCTCAATTTTCTCTCTTTTTTTAATGAGTTTTTATTGTAGAGAAATGGTGAGTTTGGAGATACATGGTTCTTGGAATAATTGTGCTTATAAATAAGTATAATATTTTATTTTCAGTAGGAAGTAAAAAAAGAAAATTTTTCTGTTTAACATAAATAAGTGAAAAATTTAGGATGAGGGATTTTCACTCGTGTGGGGGAGTGTTTTAAAAGTACAATGAAACTAAATATTTGAGCGATTGGAAATATACACAAGTACTATCGCCACTAAATAAACTATTCTTCAGTTCGTGTTAAACCAACAATACTTGTACACATTTTATTAATTTTACAGGAAACGGAAAAAATAGAAATAATGTATAAGAAAAAAAAGTTATTTCTACATAGAGTGGCAGAAGTATTCTAGTCTAAGAATGTAGTAGTTTTTGTACCTTTTATTATATATAACTAGATAGATGAAATTTAAAATATGTATATGTGCAACTTTTGTTGTTTTGATATTCAAGATTAAAATATTTATTACATATATTATCTCATAACTATATATTGTATTATATAATATTTTATACTTAGTGTTGGGGTAATTTTATTCCCTTACAGTCTAGTATTATTTAGACTGGGACAGTAAACAAACTCTCTAGTTGAATGGGTTAACCAAGATTTTAGCCAATGATGCACAACCAAGCTCAGGCAAACAAGCTAAGGTAGAGCGAATATTTCCTTTATACGATTCAAATCTTAATAAGGACAATTGTCTTAGATGAATTATGGAAATATTTCTTATTGTATAGATAGACTCCAAACTAGAAGTTATCCATAAAAGATATGGAAATATTTTTATTCGAAAACTATAAATACAAATAGAAGAACTCTAATTTAAGATCTGAAACAAAATTCTCAAAACTCATACTTTGTAATCGATCTCTTTAACAATATCAATAAGGTGAATTAGTGTAATAACAAAAAAAAGAGATTAGTTAAATTTATAGAAAGAGTCTAGAGAGAGATAGGAAAAAAAAAGAGAAAAAAGATGTTTTTGTTATTTAATTAAATAATGAGGTTTTTTGCTTAATTGACCTAATTTCTCTATCAATAAAAAATTGTTTTACATATTTTGTTCTTGTTCTTTTCTACCAAAGAATCACTAAAAAAACCCCTAAACAATTAGTTGGACTGAGTTTAATTTATATACTCCCTCCATTTTACAATATCTGATGTTTTAGAGAAAGAAAAGATTATTTCACAAAAATATACTTTTAAGTTTTTTTTATGCATTTTGAATAATTAATGATAATAAATTATTAAATTCAATTTTTTTTTTGAAGTATATAAAGTATTTTTATATAAAAACAAGGTATTTATGGTTATATGTTAATTATTTTTTAATATGTGTGAAAATTTTGAAAAAAATATTTTTGTAAAATGGAGAGTATTAAATAATATACTTTGAGAAAAGTAATTTATCTTAATTCATGTACATTTTAATTAAAATTTTATATTTTAAATAGATGGAATATATTAGAAAGAAAGAAAGTGTATGTGATAATATTTTTCCGTAGTGGCAAAGGCTTGTCATGAGAAAAGCGTGAAAGGCAGGCACGTAGACAAAACAGTTGGACGTTGAGTTTGTCATTGTCCTTATCAGAAAGATGGGAGACGATTTGTGTTCATGAGAAAAATCTCTCATCCTCGGTTTTTCAATTTTTTCTGCTGCAATTTTTTATTGATAATTGATTGTTTGAAATTGTGAATCATATTATCTCATTTTACCATCGATGTTTGAATTTATTATCTCGTATAATAATAAAAACGTAAATATAATATTTTTCGGTGATAAACGGGGGCAAACTTTATATTGTTGAATCGTATAAAAACATTCAATGTAGATGTTGACAATGGTACCACACTTTTTTCCTTACGGCACTCATGTTTCATTGATTAATTTGAATTAAGAATCTAAACTCTAAAAGTTCCATTGCTAACTTACAGTATTGTATTTAAGTATAACTCCATAAGTTCAAGAAAGTACACTTTTCACATAAATTAAAAAAAAAAGTAACAAAACTATTACTTATCTAAGTAAAGGTTTAAAAAAAAAACAATCAACTAATAGAATATATTTCATTCAAATATTTTCAACTAATTTTTTAAAAAATTTACAATTTATTATTATCTATTAACAAAAAATACTTCAAAAGTTTTGAAAATTTATCTTTGTGGAACAAAGAAATACCTCGAAAAATCTAAGTTTGGAACGGATGTGGTATTGGTTACTGAACTTACTCATGGACAAATCTACATCGTTTTTTTTCTGATAACAGTCTGCATCGTTATAGATGGGAACTTTTCGGTCCACTTTTAATGAACAACTTTTGTAATAGTTATATTTAATGATTTTCTAATACGTACTTCAATCCTTTAATAGTGTCCTTAATTTGTTCCAAGACTATATCATTTGCAGCCAAAGAAGAAGACAAGAAAAGAGCGTTCATTATAATATTTTGTATATGAGTATATTCGGGACATAATTGTTTAATGCTTTCAAAGAATAATCATCGTTCATCACATATAAATAGTTGAACATAATCAAACAATTAAATAACGATGGCTCTATTTATTGCAAGTTGCAACTACTTGATTTTGCATGTTTATTGGTACGAAAACATTGAAAATAATTTGGCCTCTTCTATGCACTAAACGAAAGGAAAATCGCATAAAAAACTCCAAAGTGGCACATACTGACAGTTTCAATCTTGAGGAATTTCGACTAGCACTTTAGTCTTCCAGAGTGACATTTTTATCATTTTAAACATCCAAGGTAATTCTCGCGTGTGCATCGATATAATTTTTAACGGAACAGTACACGGTGATAACAGAACACGATTTCCCGATGACGGAACGGATAACTCCGACTGATAGAAAAAAAAATGCGTACCTTTTTTCTTTCACTTCCGTAGCACATGTTTAGTTTATTAATTTTAAAATTTAAGAAAATAAAAAGCTTGAATTAAACCCAAATCGATTTGGGGATTTAGGGTTCTAAACAAAAAAAACTCAAACTAAAGATAAGAGGTAGATAGTGTCAATTTCAAAGACTCAGAAACGTAAATGATTTATCTTTTTTATTCACATATTAAGTGTCGAGTATCTTGTCTATTTTTTCAACCTCTGAAGTGTTCTAATCAAATGTCTCAAAGTGAAAGTTCATCAACTTTGGAACAAAAGAATGAATCTGGTGTCTTTTGCAACTGTAAGTGGCTAACAAAGGTAGTCCGTGCTTGGACTGAGGACAATCCTGACTGTAGATTCTATGGCTGCTATAGGCTCAAAGTCAGTAATGGATACGAGTCTTGCAATTATTTTCGCTGGTACGATGTTGAGAAACCATTTGGGTGGCAACATCTAGCGTTGTTGGAGGCAAGAAATGTCATGCGTGCACAAAGAGAGGATATAAAGAAGTTAAAGGAAGTTGTTAGAGCAATAACTTGTGAAGGTGAAAACAAGATGGAAAATCAGAGTGCAATGGTTGATGAGTTGAAGTTAAAACGTGAAGAATGTGAGGCTCTGAAAAAATGTAGGTGGTGATACTCAAAGAGGGGAGTAGAGTCTTAAGTAATGTTCTCATTACTTCGACAGTGGGATTCACAGTTGCTCTTGGAGTTATGGTGGCAATGTGGAAGTAGTTTGATCTAATTGTAGTAGCTTGGTGAATTATGTGTGTTGTTAAAAACTTTATTTTTCTTATGCTAAGATGTTTAATGTCGGAAGTTATAACTAATTTGTGTTTTTGAAACTCTTATGTTTTTGAAAATCTAATGTTTGAGCTCAATTTGTGGATACTAAAGAAGGAAATTTGATAAAACTAACATGAAAATGAAAAGAGAGAAAGACATAGAAGGCACATAAATAGATAGAGTTATCCAAAGTCAGACATATTAAGTAGCACAAACAAAGACATGACAAAGACATCATTCTACTACACAACATAGATAAGTTGCAAAAAAATGCAGACAATGAAAAAGACATTGTACTACACAAATCATTCTTCTCTTGAATGTGTTGTTGGATCTGGTGGATTGGTGTCATAAGCTCGATTGTTGATAACTTCAAAGACTGTATTAGTGAATGGACACTGCAAATCCTAACACCTCTAGGAATAGTAGTGGTCTTTGTTATCTTCATTGCTCTTGGACGCTTAGACTTCTTCTCTTTAGCCTTTGTAGATGGTTCTAGTGCAGTAGATGTAGTAAGATAAATGGAGGCTGGTTCACTGTTTGGTAGAGGTTGAGAACTGCTCACATCTAGCATTGCTTTAGCTGATGGAGTTTTCCTCTTTCTTGGTTGAGTAGAACGCTTAGGAATCTGCAATGGAAGCAATGAAATCAGATTTCAAATCAGATAGCAAAATCAGATAACAAAATTAGATTAGAAATTCAGAGCTTTTAAATAGTGTACACTTAAAAACGTACCTTTGATGGAAGCTTATGAGGTCTACCCCCTCTGTTTTTTGGTCCCTCGACAACAACTTTTTCATTCTTACACCCACTTTTGATATGACCTACCTGTAGAAAGTTGCTACATCGTGGTGTCCTTCCATGTTTTGTAGCTTTTCCAGGGTTTTCAAGTCCTTAAATGGTTCCTTCCTTCTATCCCGTGTCTTTGGTCTTTCTCTTGGCTTCCTACACTCAGGAACACTTATGGGTGCTTTTTTTGTTGGCTTCCAGAGCTTCTCACCATACAAAGGTGAGATATTATCGACATAATTTTTTTTCATGGCCCTAGTTGAAAAGTAATCGGACACATATCTAACAAGATCATCTCTGTTGTCATCAAGAACACATACAACATGCAGAGTCGTGCCTACCATGTTGTGAAAGAGGCATTTGCCTCGGGTCCCTCACACAAAACATAAATTTTGAAGCCCCCATTTTTTAGGAAATAAAAGTTTTAGTGTATTATTAAAATCATATTTTTATTTGAGCAAATTTTTATTTGAAACCAGTTAATACTAAATGACGAATTATTTTCTTTGTTCAAACTCTTACACTTATAGTTTGGACATTTAATTATCATATATTTTTCAAACATTTGGTTATCATATATATAGAAACAAAGTTGTTTAATTGAATTGATTATAAAAATTGGTAGAATAATGTATAGCAAAAAAAAATTAAACTTGGTTTGTATATGATTAACGTAGTTGGTTTCAAGTTTTTTACCGGCCAGTTTTTTAACCGGTCTAATTTTCTTTAGATTTTATTATGAATTTAATCAAACTATACTATCGGTTCACGATTAAACCTGGTCTAACTTGGTACTAATCTCTAATACGATCTAGTTTTAATTAATTATTGCTAAAAGAATATATGAATATTTTTTTATTCGCCACAAGCCCCAAATAGCTTTGGCACGGCACTGACAACATGTTTGCAGGGTACACCTGTCAACAAAACAGAAAAATCATGTAAGTAAACACATAAACACCAATAATGAAACAAAGACAACACCATACCAGTTAGATCCCATCTCCTACAAGCACATTAGTGTGATGACAAGCTCAATGTGTAGCCACTTCCAAACTCAACAATCTCAAACAAATTAGTACTACTTCTTATACAAGAACAATACTTGTTGTCAACCCTTGCTTTCTCTAATAGGGCCATGGTGTTTGGGGTTAGGATTGTGGTACACTTCTCTACCTTCAAGTATCTCCGTGAAACCTTCTTCATTGCTTGCCTTCTAATATCTTCTAACAAACTCAGAACAGGTTTTGATTTTGCTATCTTGAATTTCCTATTAAAACTTTCAGACAAGTTGTTGTGAACATCAGCACACTGTGATTCAGTAGAGAAGAAAGTCTACACCACTTGTTCGGCTCTGTTAGTAGCAATGCCTCATAAGCAACCTTATCAGATGCCTTCAACAATTGCATTTTATCTTCATACTCCCCCATATTATAGTTATAAGCAACTCCGCAAACAGATTTTTGAATTCTCACCTTAAGAAATTCTTCCTCCAATTGGCATATATATGGCGTGCACATATACAATGATCTGCATTGGGAAGATCATATGTTATAGCTATCACAATTGAAGATATACCTTCAACTTCTTAACAAAATATCCCCAAATATCTTTGTTTTAACCTTTCATCATTGCTCATGCTATAGGATACATCCTATTGTCTGCATCTCTGCCAACTGCTGCTAGCAAATCACCATTCAATTCCCACTTTAAGAAGTAGTCATCTAAACCTATAATAGGTCTACAACATGTCTTACATGTCTCACGAAACTCCCTGAAACATATGTAAAAGCTCTTAAACATCTGAACACCATTCACATGTGTAGTGTTAATCTCAGTGCTGATATATCTATTAGATCTCTGAAGTTCAACTTCATAATCCCAGAGTTACCAAATTGAATTGCCTGGGTGTCCATAAATTAATCCAAAGTAATCATTCTCCCTCTGTAGCACTTTGAAATTGGTACAACAATGTTGTATCTTGCCTTGATTGTATCCTTAATCTCTGCTGCTTGTAAGGCTGCATTCCTCTTTAATTCATCTCTGAAATGCCATGTTATAACTCATTGTTTCAGCATTGAGACTCCACTTGATTTTCCATGGTTGTGCTTGTAGTGACACACTTTCACCATCCATTTGTTAATAGGAACCTCGACGGAACAATAAACCTTCCAAGGGCATTTCTCTGTGCAACAAATAGCCGCTATTATGTGCTTCAGATTTAGCCATCTTAATGTCATGTTGTGTGTTGAGTGAATAACGTAGAAGCTGGTCCTTAAACTCTAACCCACTGTTGAACTTTTAAAACAACCAAATGTAAGACTCCTTGTCCAAATCCCCATAAAAAGTTGTCCTCTTCTTTGGTCTCTTTTTACGCATCCACATTACTCATTCCTCTTCTAATTCAACTAGAATATCTGGATATAATTGATCACCTACAACAATTTCTTCTTCGTTTTCTTCTGCTTCCCTTGCTTTTCTTGCCTTTTCATCAGTTTCCTTACAATAAGTTGCTTTGAAATCTGATGTAGTCATTGCACCTTCTTTAAAAACTTCCTTGAACCTAGCATCACCAGCAATATCTCTGGCATCTTCTATAACATCATCCCCATCATCATCCCCATTCTGGTTGGCCTATGCTTCTAGTACTTCATCTTCTACAAGATTTTCATCTTCTGCCTTCTCACCCTCAACATCTTCTCTTTGTCTCTCATCATCGTCATCATCTTCCCTTCCTTGATCATAATAAGCATTACCACTGTCATCACCACTATCAACTTCATCACCACTATCAGCCTCATCACCTTGACCATCATCTTCAACATCACAATCATACCCTTTTATATTCTCCTCTTCGCCGTGGTTGAGATCTTCACGTTGGCTGCTTGGAAAACCATGAATTTCACCAAGAATATGCTCTGACACATCGTGTTCCAAATAAATGTCGAGGTCTTTACAGTGCCTCCCAACTGACCTAAGATCTTCCATATCATTGTGAGCATCGATGAAGTCATACACATATTGTATCTTCTTCATGTTTTCCCTTGCATCTTTGTAATATATCAAACTCGGTGCTAGATCAATGAACTCTTCATCACATGCAAAAGCTTCGAACTTCTCCCAACTAATCTCATAAATATTCCATGTCACTTTTGTCATGCTCATCTTCCCTACATACTCGTGCTCTTCATCTAATTTCTTCAAACATCCACCGAAGTGAATGTTGAGATTCACAATTTTTCCCTGTAAAACGAATCAAATTAAGTCAATCAATTCCCAAAACAATCAATTCAGAACCCTCACAAACTCACTCGATTCTTATCACTCACAAACCCAAAAACTTTAAACTTACCTCATTTTGAAAATTGCATATGTTATTGTTACTCCTTCTCACGATACACTAGAAACCTCCTCCCTGTTTAGAACCCTAATCTCCAAATCGATTTCCCCAAATCGATTTGGGTTTAATTCAAGTTTTTTATATTTTTTAATTTTAAAATTAATAAACTAAACACATGCTACAAAAGTAAAAGAAAAAAGGCACGTATTTTTCTCTATCAGTCGGAGTTACTGTTCTGTCATCGGGAAAATGTGTTCCGTTATCGCCGTGTACTCCTCCGCTAAAAATTATGTCGGCGCCCACGCGGGAACGACCTTGGATGTTTAAAATGATAAAAATGCCACTCTAGGGGACTAATGTGCTAGTCAAAAATTCTCAAGGTTTAAAGTGTCAGTACGTGCCACTTTGAGAGTTTTTAATGCGATTTTCCCCTAAACGAAAGCTCAATAAGGAAGAAAGAAATATTTGAGTTAAGTTCGTAATTCTTTTGTAAAGTTAGTCTTCTTTAACCTGATCATTATGTGGATATGACTATTGATTAGCACTTAACAACTGCTATTTAAATTGATTGGGAAGCTGATTGAATCAACAATGAGCCATGTTCGTTTTCGCATCTAGATGTAAATGTACCAGATGTTGTTCGTCTGACCATTATTAATTTTCATCCAGATGCAGCATTTAGATATTTGAGATGTTCAGATGTTAAAAGAATGGGCTTTAGTTTAATCTGTTTAGTGGATTCTTTGTTTGGGCCTGGTGAGAGAGTTTAAGCCCACAAAGAAAGTAGTCTTCTCTTTGGTTGAAGAAGCGATGAAGATGTCTGACTTATATGATGAGGTGAACGAAGCAGATAGAGGTAGTTACAGGTGACGATAACAAACTCTATCAGGTTGTTATCGATTAGTGCTCTTTAGCTCAAGTAGTCTTTTTCTATTGTATCGAGTGATTTTCTTTTAAGTTTACAAACCCGACATGAGTAGGCTGCCAACAATTTGTTGGTGGAGGCTGAACACGTTAAATCCTTTTGTTCTTATTTTCTGCAATCATTTTCTTTCTCTTCTTGCGACTGAGATCTCGATCGTGTCTTGAATCCATCTCAAAAGGATCTTGAATCGACGTACGGATTCACAACATTAGATGTAAAAGTTCAGATATTTGAGATGCTATAAAACTTAGAGTCTGGATGAAAAATTTTTCATCTCAAAAATCAAATGACTATAATACCGCTAAAACCATAAAACCGTAAGAACCACAAAAACAATGAAAACTAAAAGAACCGACAAAATTGTTAAAACCGTAAAAAAAAATTAAATGGCAAAATCACAAAAACCACTAAAACCACATCACAAAATCATTAAACCGCTAATACCACTATAAAAACAAAAAAACCACAAAAATACAAAAACTGCTAAAACACAAGAAACAAAAAACCGCTAAAACAGTTAAAACTCCTAAAAATGCTTAACGCAAAAACCAATAAATTCGTTAAAATCATAAAAGTACCAAAACCGCAAAAACATGAAAACCACCATGACCGCACAAACCACCAAACCGTAAAAATCTCAAAAACGGAGAAAACAAAAAAAGTTGCAAAAACCGAGAAACCGCGAATACCGCAAAAACAGCAAAAACAGCGAAAATCACGAAAATCGTCCAAACTTTGAAAATTGCCATATCTGTACAACCAACAAAAAAAACCGAGAAAACTGTGAAAATTGTGAAAATTACGATAATCGAAATAACCGTAAACCAAAAAACCGCCAAAACCGCCAAAACCGAGGAAATCGTAAAAAAACTATAAAACCGCGAAAACTGAAAAATAATGAAAACTACGAAAACCGAGAAAATCGTGAAAAAGACAAAAACCGCGACTGAAAATCGCAGAAACCGCCAAAGTCGCAAAAACGAAAAAATCATGAAAACCACAAAAACTGAGAGTATTGAAAAAATAGCACAAACCGTAAAACTGCAAAAACCGCAAAAATTAAAAGAACCAAGAAAAATAAGAACATCGCAAAAACCATGAATATTGCCATAATCGCATAAACCGCGAAAAACGAGAGAACCAAGAAATCTGCGAAAACCGAAAAAAAACCGTAAAAGTCGCGAAAATTATGAAAACCACCATAATCGCGAAAACTGAAAACCGCGAAAACTCTGTAAACGCAAAAACCGCACAAACTGGAAAAAGCAATGGAGCCACTAAAACCGATAGAATGGTTAAAACCACTAAAATTTTATTTTAAAATCACCAAAACCGCTAAACCTGCATAACCAACAAATTGATGAACCATTGGTTAAACCAAAAAAACTGTGAAAACCGCATAAAACGTGCTACAAACGCTAAAATCGCAAAAACTATAAAACCGCAAAAATTTTAAGATCAAATAAAATAATATTTTGTTATCATAAAAATAATATTTTATTCACTATAAAGTGATTTTATATGATTTTAAATAATTATTATTATAATTATTATTAAAAAATAAAACTATATATGTTATAATAATTATCGGTTAGATGCATCTGAATGCTACTACAAATTTACAACGAACAAGTTTAGATTCTGAATTCAAATACAAAATCCAAAAACGAATAACATCCTGCATCCAAATATAAAAAAAAAATCCGAGAAAATAAATCATGGACTTGATAGATTATTAATTAAATATTAATCATAGCAATCGGCTGGCTGGGCGTCTTTTTCAACACCGTAAGTGATTTTTAGAGGAGACCACGCCGTTTCCCATCCTAAAACGATATGACTTCTTTGGTATAATTTTAGGGAAAAAAAAGTCCGACCTGCCGGAATCAAACCAGCGACCTAAAGATTTGCTGTCACAGACTACAGTCTTCCGCTCTACC
>OVAN01004415.1:0-25936 GCA_900406275.1 Anastatica hierochuntica
AATAGCAAAAACACATATCAATTTCAAGAGAGACATGATTGTATTATGCATTAACAAAAGTAAATAGGGTTCCGAAGACTTCTCGATTAAAGAACAAAAAGACTTCTTCTCCCTAGGTTACAAATCTCTCCAAGCTCTTTAAAAAGTCTCTAAAAGTGCATTATCAAAAGGAAAAGACGAGCTTAGGTCTTTTTGTTTTAATCCGGTTTGAAATAAGTTCGGTCTGGTTCCACGAAAAATCAGTTCGCAGATCGGGACAAGGATCGATCAATCCATGTCTGGATCGGTCGATCTGTGTCCAAAATCCTGGGTATTTTCTAGCTTTACACGAACACTTCCTTCGATGCTTGAAATCTATCCAAAATGCATTCTTTTCGCACATTCAAGCTTGAATCCTGTAGAAACAACAAAGAATACAAATATGCGCCAAAACAATCCGAATACATACTAAAAACCTTAGATCTCGTTTGAAAACCGTAGTAAAAACCTACTAAAATACTGACACATCACAGCGCTGCTACGGTACTTCAATCTTGCCAACGGCTCTATTGATTCCTTCGCCATGCTAACAGACCGCTTCGTCGAACAGTTCGCTAGTAGCTGAGTCCTGAGACGTAATTTTGATGACCTCTAACAAATCAAACAACGCCATGACGAGAGCTTGAGAGAGTATCTCCACCGATTCAATGGGGTGATGGTGTCGGTCCCCAACTGCATTGCCTCTACGGCCATCTCAGCGTTTAGGTAGGGACTGTTGCATTATGGTGATCTGTACAAGGACCTCACTAAGTACGTCTACCATACCATGGAGGACGTACTCTCCAAGACCTGGGCCCAAATTAAATGGGAAGAAGACCCAGCTTATCAGGCCCAACTGGCGCAAAGAAATCATCCCAAAAGCTATGGTCACTCCAAGGCTACCAGGGACAATAAGCCTAAGGCTAGGTCTAGACCTGAAAATTCTGGCAAGGGTGGCCCCAAAGGATGACCAAAGCCCTTGGCAAAAGAGGAGCATGAGAAGTACGTGCCCATGACCTGGCCCAACATGTCCAGCATGGTGATATCCCTGACTGAGATAGTGAATGAGCTGGGACGCATGTCCGGAAAGGTCAAATGGTCTGTAAAGATGTGCGCCCCTCAGCACAAGAGAGGCACGTTTAAGTGGTATGATTTTCAACATGACCACGGTCACCTAACGGATGAATGCTTCCAGCTAAGGCTAGAAGTGAATGAGTTGCTCAGAAAGGGATACCTTTGAGAGTTCCTCTCGAAAAGAGTAAGGGCACTCATTCATGAGCAGACTAAGGATGACGTTCTCGTGGGAACAAGGCCTGATTTGCCGAGGCGCGGTTATGATGACAACTTCATTATTGGAAGATTAGAAGTAAGCGGGGTGACAATATCTGCTGCCAAGAGAAACACTCGCGCTGCCAAGATCAACCATGGAGTAGATGTCATGGCGGTTAGCAGAGAGTACGAAGATGGCTTAATAAGCTTCACCACTAATACCAGTGGAGAAGTGATGACTCTGCACCATGATGCCCTGGCGATATCGTTGAAAGTTGCAAACTACCTCATGAAGCGAATCCTCATTGACAATGGCAGCTCAAGTAACATCATCTTCACCAACGCCTTTGAAGGCTTGGGACTAAGCGAAGAAGAAATCACCAGAAACTCCAGTTCTCTAGTTGGATTCAGTGGCGAAGTAAAGCATACCGTGGGAGAAGTAACCCTACTGGTGTACGCTGGAGGTGTCAACCAAAGGACCAAGTTCCTCATCATAGATTGCTCCTCGGCGTACAATGCAATAATGGGGAGGCCATGGATACATGATATGAAGGTTGTTCCATCAAATTTGCATCAATCCTTGAAATTCCCAACAGCTTGGGGAATAAAGGAAATTAGAGGAGATCAGGAGCGGGCCCATTCATGCTACCTGACGACCCTTTGAGCCATTGCTTCAAAACCCCGCTCGGTGGCTACCGCCATGGAGATCTCTGTCGAGCTGTTGTACTAAGAAAACAACCCTCAAAGAATATTGCCACATACCGGCCATGGGGGCAAGGCCACAGGCAAGAGACGAGCCTGGCGGGAGCACGGGGGTACGTAATAACAGAACAACTGGAATGCCATCCACAGCTGGAATATCTATTCTAGGCAAGAAGGCCTTGGCGTAAGCCTTGGAATCCCTTCTTAGCCATGAGATGACCATCATTTTCCTTAGAATTCATTTACGTAATAAAAACTCCGCTATTCTTTGATGAAAGAAACTGAAAGTCTTAAAATACATTCTTGAAAGAAAAGAAAAACGATTTCATTTGGAGAAAAAAGATATAACATCTTTAGAAAAACTCCTTAGGAATCTACCAAGACCTTGTGCCAAAAAAAACTCCATATGATGCGGACGAGATCCTAAAAACCATGGCCGAAAGGTCATGGCGGAATACGGACGGGGTCCTAACTATTGTCATCGAATGCGAATTAGATCCTAAAAATCATGGCCGAAAGGTCATGGCGAAATGCGGACGAGTCCCCAAAAACCTTGGTCGAAAGGATGTGGCGAAATGCGGGCCAGATACTAAAATTGTTAGATGCAATGCACCAAAACTATGAGTTAGCAAAACTAATGGATATGTGAACCCCCTATCCATCATAGTACGTGGCTCATAGAAAAACTTAAAACCTGTCGGTCACAATAAAGCTAGCAAAACTCTGGCACACAATGTCAATAAGGCCTCGGCCCATGGACTAAATGTCCAAAGAGGCCTTGTGCTCAGAGGCAGGTGTGCCCACCGATCTCATGTATTGAAACATGGATCCTAATCGAGACCAAGACCTTATAACTACACGCTTATGGGATCACAACTCATACGACGTGAAGTTAGCAGGAGACAATGGTTCACCACGGGCTTGAGGCCCAACTCATGGTTAAGACCACCATGGAACCATGGTTCTCCAGGCCGTGTGCCCCCGGGCTTAGATATCAAATATTAAAATTTGTAAATCTAATGCCTAAGAGACCATGGTTAACCAAGGGACATGTTCCTCACCTTTTTCTTTGAGTGCAGGTTCAACGACGAAAGATCCTGAACCTACCAAAGCTATGGATGTCTACGCCCCAGTAGAGCGGCCAGAACCAATAGATCAGAGCGCTCTATCCAACCGAGGTTGAGAAAGAGAGCTCTAGAACTCCATGGAGAACACAAGGAGCTAACCTCTGCCATGGAGCTGATAGGATCAGATATCAAACAAGACAGATCCAGAATCCACAATCTATACCCTTAGAAAGGAGTATGGAGATAATCTAACGCAACCAGCACAAACTCATTCATTGCAAAGGCCTCTGTTGCGATTCACCAAAGCCATAATGTTGACTCAGCGTCTCCTCGATAGAGCATGTCTACCAGAACGATAGACTAAGAAGATGACTGAGCAATAAAGAGTCAAAAGAGTGAAAAGCAGCAAGAAGGAACCAAACAGGTGATGAGACGAAAGCCTTAGTGGTTTGCCAAGGTTAAAGGTTTCAAAGCTCAAACTAACAAGAGTTTCGAGACCAAACAATCTAAAGACAAGCTCCAAGGTGTAAAAATCCGAAAGAAGTTCAACACCCGTAAAAAACTCATGCAGGGTGAAATACAATGTTAGAAAAAAAATAGCGCATGCGAATCAAGATGACGTTCGCTGATCCCGGTGCCCCTTAATAGAGAGTTATCGAGGGTATCACGACCTCTTCCACTTGAAAAAATAACGAGAATGGTCATGACTTCCACCAGCGGAAATGACCTACTTGCAATAAGACGATTGCTATGTACCCTTGAGATGACAAAGGAAAGGTCACGAAAAGGTATCCATATCTTTCATTCAAAGATGACGGCTACCTCAGAAGCAAATTCAGATTTCTATAGTCTAAAGCAAAGGCTAAGGCAAGGAATGGGTCTGAATGGTGGAAGCCAAGTCAGATGTGATAAAAGGCCATGGCAACAAGCTTTGATGTTAGATAAACAAAAGGCGAAGGAGCCCATGGATTTTATTACATCATCATAAGATTCTTTACAAAGGAATGATGGTAATACTACAAAGCGTATTACTACAAGAATAGAAGCTATTACATTGGGTCGCATCAGTACATCTCTAAAGACTAAGCTACGGTGAGAAGCCATACAATATCCTGGAACCTGCATGACCTGAAGCTAACGGCGTGACCAGACTTCTGCCAAGGCTGAGGACACCTCCCTTCCTTGGGCCTAGAGTGTGTAGCCACAAAGTACGAATCTACACCAGGGGGTCACGTCAAATATTCCCATGGTCGATAAGATCATACCAAATTATAAACACTAAGGCCAAAGGCAGGAGAGAGGCGCCTAAGGGGGAGACTCACCCACAACCTGAAGAAGACTCGAGTCCTTCTATTGCCATGGCGGCAATAGACCCCAGAGAGTCCAAGGGGACCCAAGCCCGTTCATTGTAGCTGTTGTGGCCACAATGGTCCAGGATGGCCAGGTTGCAATACTAAGGGTTCCATCATCTTCCAACCATGGTTTGTGATGCTGACGCGGCTCACCTTCAACCTGGAGAACCATCTTCATTCCGCCAGTCCCTATCATGGATAGCCTTGGCAACACTAAGTCTAAGGGAAGTGCCAAGGATATCCAGTCCGGGAGGAAGAGATCACCAAGGTGGAATTCCATTCGGATAGTCATGGCAGCCGCCAAGACAATGATCCGCCATCGTTTTCTAGCTCGATGGAAGATCCCAAAGGTTAACACCCCGTCACCATAGGCGATGCCCACCTTTAGGCTAGATCTAAAGCACCATGACGAGATCGACGTGAAGCATCGACCCTGATCTTTGGTCTTGACGAGGTCTCCATCCTTGGACCGTGGAGGAAATCCAGAGGTAATCCTCAGAACTTGGGAAGCCCAAGAGTCTCTTAAGCAAATATGAAGCCGATCCTTTGACGATTTCATCTCGAACCTGCAAACCAGAAAGAAGAACGATCATGTTGCATGTCTATAGATGGATATCGAGACTCTAAAAACCAAACTTTAGCGATCTCCACAATGTTTTCATAGAGATCATATGGCTGTAGCACAACAATACGCCATGGAGATAAAAAAAGAAACCTTACCTTAGTACTGTAAGCTGAAGCGGCAAAGACACGAACGACGGAAACCATTAGAGATCATTAGAATCAAAGGAGAAATGGTTAGAAAACCGCTCAAAGTTCTACGAAAAAGATCATCAACGGTGAAATCCCTAAGTCAAAATCGAATATCTACTGTCATCGACTTACTACAATCACTACTAAGGATAAAAGAAAGCCAGATCTACTGGAAATACGCTAAAGACTTACCAGAAAAAGCAGAGGAAGTGGTGATCTTTCGAGAGAAAACCCTAATTTTACTTTGAGGAGGCAAGTGAAAAAGTGAAATGACCAAGAGTCATCCCTTTCCCGCCTATATATAGCCCTAGGAGTTATGGACCGGAGATAAAAAAAAAAAAGAAGAAGCCTAGATTACGCCATGGAGTTCAAGCCTAAGAGTTCATCCAAAAAGATGCGGTCCACACGTGGAAAATGAACAGTAGGGAGAAACTGTTGGGGGTAAATTTATTCCCTTAGAGTCTGACCATAGTCTAGACCAAGGAGACATAGATAAACCCCCTAGTTGTAGGTGATAACCCAGACCATAGCCAAGGACACCATCTCCAAGGCGAGGCCATAGCCGAGGTAGGGTGGATATCCCCTAAGTCGGTCTAAGATCTTAAGAGATAATGATAAATGCCTTATTGAATCTAGGGAAATATTCCTTTTGTATGATAACCTTGAATATAAGAGCTATCCATAAGATCAATGGAAACCCTAACTCGAAAAGTTATAAATACAAATGGAAGAACCCTAATTCAGGGTTCCGATTCGACCACAAGACTTTGAAAACATACACTATTGTAATCGACCTCTCATTAAGAAATAATAAAAAAGAGTCATTTACATACTTAGTCTCTTTTTCACTCATCTTCTTCATCTTTCATCTCTCCCTCAAAAACCCTAAAACCATCGATAACTTGTTCTTGTTCTTTTCCATCGAAGAACGTCCAAAAAATCCCCAAACAGCATGGCTTTACATATTTTGCGGTTTTACGGTTTTACGGTTTTACGGTTTTAATGATTTTTACGATTTTTAAGTTTTGCGGTTTTTATGGTTTTTCGGGTTTATCGATTTTGAGGTTTACCTGGGGTTTTATGATTTTTGCAAATTCTGTGGGGTTTTACGGAGTCTACGATTTTGAAGGTTTTACGGTTTTTCCAGTTTTCGCTGGTTTTACGGATTTTGCGAGTTTTCGGTTTTTACAATTTTGCGATTTTTATGGATTTTGCGGGTTTTACGATTTTTGCGGTTTTCGGGGGGTTTTACAGTTTTTGCGGTTTCCACGAGATTTAGCGGTTTCCACGGGGTTTATGGTTTTTGGTTTTTATAGTTTTTGTAGTTTTTTAGGTTTTTGCGATTTTTACGATTTTTGTTGGTTTTGTCGGTTTTGTGTTTTTTGTAATTTTGCGGTTTTGACGGTTTTAAAATTTTTTATGTTTTGGTAGTTTTTATATTTGTATTTGACTAAAATACTTCTTATAACGAAGGTATTTTGGTTTTCTGAATTTTGAGATGCAAATAATCATCAATCGACTTTTACCTACATCATATACGATCTTAACTATTCTTTGCTTTTATATAGATACATTCTTGGTGGAGGTTGAAACGGGTAAAACATATCTTTTAAGGATAATCAAGGCGACCTTAAACGATGATCTTTTATTTGGGATTGCGGGCCACAACATGACCGTGGTGGAAATCATGCGGTATACACCAAACCGTTTACAACCAAAGTCATTTTAATCGGATCGGGACAAACCACCAAACCTTAAACTGCTTTCGTCTTAAATCCAAAGCAGCTGTCGAGGATGTTGAAAGTTAGTGACATACCAACGTTAACCGCGTTAGAAGCTTCTGTTAAGGAGGAGTTAGGCTACGACCATGACGATGGAGTGTTTGTTGTCTTTAGTTATTAGCCTAACTGTGTGGATGAGGCTTTAATGGGCGTAAGGATGCCCCCAGTTGTATTGGGTACGGACCGAGCTCTTAAGTTGTATCTTGATAAGTATGTGGGTGACAAGATTGTCAATGTATTTGTCGGTTTTTGTAAGTCATTAGCTTCATCAGCATGTGTTGAACTCATGTCCGACGAGGTGGGCTTTAAAACATCGATTGTAAACGATAAACGGAAAATGGGTTCGGAATTTGTATTTGCCGATGTTGGTACGGAGAGTGTCGGAGGCGATGGGACAAATTCTTTAGTCGTGTCTAAGAACAAGTCTTCTGCGTCTCTTAGCCAAGAGTTTGACGATGAGATGTTAGCAGAAGTAGAAATCCTTGAGACTAGTGCGAGCAAAGATGTATCAGGAAGTGGTATAGAACATTTCTCGGAAAGTGAGGATGAAGATCTAAACGATGTCCTCGGCTGTGATGATTATGACGAGATGGATTTCATGGACCGTAACTATGAAAAAGAATTTTGGAGCCCAGTAATTGAGGATGAGTTTGGCGGATCAAATGTGGTGGATATAGTTTGCAGTCCAACGGAGAATGTCCATAATATAGGAAAACAGAATTCAGAAAACAAAGACGACGCATGGGAGGCGCTTGCAAGAGATAGGAAACCACGAGTTAGTGGATGCAAGAGCGTGGATGATTGTGAGCTGGAGAGTATAAATATTATGGATAGTAATGCTAAGTCAGGTTTGAATGGACAGAGCAGCAGGGGGGCCACCGGAGAAAAGCTATGCGACATGGATGAAGAAGAATTTGATATACCTCCAATGTACGTTGACATAAGTTACGACACAGGTGAGATACTTGATCTTTATGTTAACGAAGGGGACAAAGAGATATGTTTGGGCAAGGTGTTTGGCAGCAAAATTGATTGTCAGATTGCCTTAGCATTGTATGCAATTAAAAATATGTTTTATTTCCGCAGAGCTCGAACTAATAATTATTATTTCGTGTTGGAGTGCGTGGATAGGAAAAAGCAACGTTGGAACATACTTGCAGTGTGGAAGCACGAAGTGGTTATAAGAAACTTGCAACGTCGAAGGTAATAGCTGCGATGTATAAGTCAAAATATGGGGATCCAGTCTGTGGCCCGAGGAGCATAGAGTTACAACAAATTGTGTTGGAGGATTTGTGTGTGTATGCGTCATACATGAAATGATGGCGTGCTAAGGAGAAGGCAGTGGTAGACGTTCGAGGGTGTGAGGAGGACGCATATAACAAGCTTGCAAGTTACTTTTATCGTTTGAAACTGAGCAATCCAGGAACAAGAACAGATATAAAGACAGATATTATGGACGATGGAAGTGAGCGATTTCAATATGCTTTCCTAGCCTTTGGAATGTCTATATCTAGTTTCAGGAGACTGAGACTAATGTTGGTCCTAAATGGAACCCATCTGTGGGGGAAATATAAAGGGGTGATGTTAACAGCTTGTGGACAGGAAGCAAACTTTCAGATCTTCCAGTTAGCATTCGCAGTGGTTGACAACGAGAACGATGATTCGTGGACATGGTTTTTAGGACAAGTGGAACGTATTATCGCTGATAACGCTAACTTAACCATCATCTCCGACAGACATCAATCTATATATGCTGCAAAGAGTCGGGTGTACTCGTCAGCTAACCACGCAGCGTGTATTGTCATCTTGGAACGGAACGTTGTTACACGATTCAAGAGCAAAGGGCTTGGGAAACTTGTTGTGCAAGTTGGGTATGCGTATAAGGTCGGGGATTTCTGGCAGGTTTTTGAACAAATCAAAATGCGGAACATTGATTGTGCAAAATATATGGAGAGCATTAAAATTTTGCATTGGGCCCGAGCACATTTTCGAGGGAATCGATATAATTTAATGACGAGTAACATATGCGAAAGCCTCAACCGAGCAATCTTTAAAGCGAGAGCATCGCCAGTTGTTGAATTATTCCAGTTTATATAGAGGATAATGAGCAAATGGTTTTGTGGGAGGCGGAAGAAATCAATGTTGCATAGGGGGGCTGTAAGTGTGGAAGTTGACAATGTTATGAGGCGCAACAAAGAGGCAGTTAAAGGGAGCCAAATTAATACAATTTCAAGCAGGAGTGTTAAGGTGGTGAATCCGTTCAGCAAAAAGACACATGTGCTCCTAAAAAAAAGAGTGCAATTGTAGGTTGTATGACCATGAGAAGATTCCTTGTGGACATGCGATGATGGCTGTCGATCGATTGGGTGTCCTGTATGCTAATCTGGTAGGCGAATTCTACAGAACACCAAGTTGGAGAGGAACATACGAAGACGAGATACATCTGGAGGTTGACGAGGGGAATGTAGATGTCCCAACCGAGTTCGCGAACCAGCCTCTTCATCCTACAAAGACACGTAGACCATCGGGTAGGCCGAAGGAAACTAGAATACCCTCAAAGGGTGAATTTGGGGTAATGAAACAGTGGATATTTTTTCTATTACTAAATAACGTATTAATCATTACTAATTCTATGTTGATATCAAATGCCTGTGTAGGGTGTGAAAGTTACAAAAAAAAAGTAATTGTCAATAGATGCACGAGATGTAGGCAGAGTGGACACAACCGTACGAGGTGCAAAAATCCGATTTGAGGAGGGTAATATATTTATCCATCTATACGCGATATGGTGGATAGGTTGTTGACCCTATTCAGAGTAAACCGGGAAACCTATTTTTTGTAAAACTTTTTTTTCGTTGGCATCCACCCTATTATATAAGTGTTCGTGTAGAGGATAATTGGTGAATGTAATGATATGGTTATTTATATGGATTTGTATTGCCGATGTTTAACTGTTGCTATTGTTCAACTTGTTGAATTGCCGATGATTAAATGTCGTAATTTTTGCAGTTACCTAATTATCATACGTCAGGACGTTTCATTTAAAATAAACAAAAGAACATTGGTTAGGAAAATCTTATGCAGTGGATGGGTTATTGAGAATTAGCGAAATACTTGAGTGGTTGAATTCTTTAGTGACTTCCTACGTATAGCCCAAGTGTTGGATGGGACGCTATGGTTTTTTTTTGTTGGCTATTTAACGGCATCATGTTTAAATTGTTGTATGTTTTGGGCTTTTTAATTACGCAATTGCATTGAGTTAATAGACATCATTACATTTTTTGCAGTTTATAAGTGAACATGTTTATATGATTTTTGTTAGATTTGGTAGACTAACATGTATGTCTGATAGATATTAGTGAAGGATCTATATATTTCCCATGCAGTCAGTGGATGTTGATCAATTATGTATGGAGAGTCGATAGTTAGGCTTTCTCTTTTTTAATTTTTTGGTGTTGTTGGGTCTTGATCCATAGAATAGCATCCACGTAGTTTACTCTCAGGGCTATTGCCTTTGACGATTAATTATGAGGGTGGAAGACAGCTGTTAGCGACTGTTTATTTGATTGACAAGGGACCTTACACCGTAGAGTATGACCTATGGTGTTGTAATTAAAGCGTATGTATTTAGACAGTTGACGTGTATGGTAGATTGAGTCTATTGACTCGTCGCTTGCAAGTCAAATCATCCATAGAAGTGAATATCGGACGTATGTAGTTTGGACAGGGATAAACTACATAATTCAGAGGGAGAGAACATGGTGGAAAATCGAAGGGTGAATTTGGGGTAAAGAATTGGTGGATTTTTTTTATTAGTAAATAACCTTATACGCATTAATAATTTTTCGTGTCGATGTCGAAATGCTTGTGCAGGGTGTGAAAGTTAAAAAGGTAATTGTCAATAGATGCACGAGATGTAGGCAGAGTGGACACAACCGTCCGAGGTACAAAAATCCAATATGATGAGGGTGATATACTTATCCATCATGACGCGAATTGGTGGATATGTTGTTGACCATTTTCAGAGTGGTTGTTGACAACGTGGGGTGTCTTTTTATTGAATTCAACTTTTTTTTGTCAGACACCCTCTTCTTTAAATCTCTGCATAGATGATAGTTGGTGGATGTAATGATATGGTTATTTTTTGGCTATGTATTCGCGAGGATTAATTGTTGGTACTCGAACTTGTTGTATGTTATTTTATATCCAATAATTCTAAACAAACCATCCAGTTATTCTAACCAAACCATTTATGGGGAATAATCGGAAATTATCCAGTAGTTCTAAAGAAATCCATTTTAAATGGCCTTATCTATGGGAAATCATCCAGTAATTGGAAACATTTTTTTTGACAACTTACGTGGGGGGGGCACAGATGGTGTGCACTGGTTTTTCAAATGACAACTAACCTAACCTCGTAGAGGAGGACATAAATAGCGTTGTAATTAAAAGCATGGGGAAATCTAACTATTGACGTGCCCGTTGGATGTCAAATCATTCATGGCAGTGTGTACCTACCCGTTTAAATGTGTAACGATATATGATAGTTATGTACAAGATTGATATCCAGAATATGGAAATGTTTAATAATAGATATTTTCTAAATGTTCATATTTTTCCCTGACCATACTATCGATATATGACTGACTTTTAAAAGTTAGCATTTTGACAACTTTATATTTATATACATACGCCCTCTTAATAATTGACAACGTGAGAGGTTAAAAAGGTTTATTCCCTGGACCACGTGGCTAGTTAATCAAAAAAATTTTGTTGGTTTGTGAACGATTAACATTCTAACGTAAACGTTATGGACAATATGAGGTCTAGCCTTTTTTGTAGATAAAATATAGACTTTAATGGAGAAGGACTTGAAGTATGAAGATATCGAAGTAAGCATAGTGAAAAGTGGAAAGTGTCAGCGTAGCTGCATATACCACGCAATTAATGTGCAAATCTAAACCTATCAATGTCGTCGTATGTTGGAAACGACCATGTGGTACGCCATAATAACTGTTTGTACTGGTAAAAAAGGTTGGACCAAAAGTAGATGTTGATAGGACGTGACACTATAAACTACGCATTGCGTAATGCAAAAGTTAAATCAGATTTAGAAAATTGTTGGGAATGGCTTACCTGTCGCATGCCCATTGGATGATGTGACACTTGTATCGTTTGCTGTGCGAGTTTATTTTTTATTTTTTTTTGAAATTGCTCTTTTCAAAGAAACTTTACAAATAAAAACAGATTCGAATTTTGTCAAAAAAGTGGACAGACATTAAACTAATATCAAATGTGCATAATAATGAAATTCAAATATCTTGTGTCCATTAGAGTGTTCTGCACATACACGAAAAATTTAACTGGCCATGATGTTTCGTCAACCAAATTTTGTTGAGCAGAATATGCAGTCAACACTTACGGTGCGTCAATATGGACATGTCATATAGAACATCCACCATTCAAGGTACATTTGATTGTATAGTTTAAAAATGAATAATATTGTAAACCCACTTTATATAGAACGTGGGTACTATTGAATACTATTGTACAACTTTATAGTTTTAAAAGCTGAGTATTTACCCATGCAGTCGGATTATCTATTGCTAGTATTGCCTCCCGTGGACGAAGTTGTTGCCTCCCTCATCAATTATCTGTTCTTACCAATTTTGATTCCCACATTAGGTCATGGTCGAGGACCACATTCGGTTCACAAGTTGTTGCGGATCGTTGCATGGACGAGGTATGTTGTTTGGAAAATAATTATATGAGGTATAGTGGCACTGGGAGGGGCTTAGATCACCTAGAAAATAGGAAACGGTGATATACTCAACAAATTTTGAGCATATGAACACTATTTTTTGGTGGATTGGATTATACTTTGATCGGGTTAACGTAGAATCAAGGGGTCTTTATAGTTGATTTAAGGGGAAGGGGTAACGGGTTTAATGTAACTGTACATTTTACCTGCCGATATTTAATGACCTAAACCTCATAGTTGGGCGTATGTAGTTGAGCGTATTTATTGGCTGCATGGTTAAAGGGGTAACTCATCTCACATGAATTTTGAGCAATTTTGAACAAATTAACGTGTCAACTACATTTTGATATATTTTTACTGTAAACCTATTGCATCCATCCTGGAGGCCAAGGAACAAAATATATGTAATGATGGAGCACCGTTAGTTGTCATCGACAAAAATCGACAACGATGCCCAAAATCGACCAACTTGGTAATAACAAATCCCTTAACTCTTTCCAGTGAACAACATCCATAGACTATCGTCCGGAACAAATGTCCCCTATCAGGTTTGTTAAAAGTTGAGAAAGTGTATAGGACTACCTATTTTTGCCGACGTTACTTTTGGTTTGTCTTAACCACGATTTTACTAGTTGGTACTTAAATATTTTTACGTAAGCATAAGATCTGCGTAATAAACATGTCGAACTTAGATAACCATTATAACAAAAAAAAGTTTAGTAACTTACCTTCGTAAAAAATATTAGCTACTAAAAGAGCAGGGGTTTAGCATGAATTTAACAAAAAAAAGAGTTTTCCATTCGTAAAAACTTAAAATAAAAATAAATATTTAGTTATTATGAAATACTTGGTCCATCAACCCCGTTCATTTCCTTGGTCCATCACTTGTCCATAAAAGGTTCCCCCAACTTGTCCCAATCGAGCGTTGGCACCGTGATCCTCGCAACCATCTCCTCTGCCACAATCTGAGTGTTTCTTCAAAAGCTAGATCCATCACCACCATCATTTGTTAAATTATCTCAATTCTGGCCCTCTTGATCTCTATTTCCTTAACTGTTTCACTCATCTTTTCTTTTTGTTTCATTAGATCCTGCACCATGTGGAGAATTGCCCGACAGTGTTCCTCAGTTTCTTTCTTTCCCATTATAACGATTCGCTCGGGCATAGCCGGACCGTCGTCCACGATTGGTGCTTTCCTCTTCATGTCCATAGCTGACACAACGATTTTTCCTGTACCATAAAAGAGGAAAAGGTAATGGGCGTCCGATATTATAATAAAGACTAGATGTTGTGAAACTACCTTTTTGCGGATTAGTTGATGAGATAAGGAAAAAATAGAAAAGGCAATGAGATGATTGACGCTTATATATTGTATTGACATGGGAAGTTGCGTCGTCTCGATTTAAGAGAGAAAAGAGAAATTTTAAAAGACACAAGTTGTAATTCAATGAATGTAATCCTAGTTCCAAACAGGTGCGTTTAACTTTTACACTATTTCGTAATGATCATACCTAATGGTTAATATGAGTTAACGATGACGTGCCACGATCACAATAGGTACAAGTAACATTGACAGTCGCGTTTAAAAGTCAATCAATGGTCAATATCTCTATGAGCATTACGTGCAAGGGGGACTTCCCAGGTGGATAATATCTGGTGGATACATTAAACGGTGGGTTGTGTGACATAAGGTTTTGCAGTTATCAATGAGCGTAGTTGTGTCCCAGATCATACTTAGTCCTATCAACGTCGCCGTATCTTGAAAAAGGTAATTATAATACTATGGACAGGGAACAAACGTGTGGGCCAATATCCAATGTAGATTGGACGGAACACAGTCCATTTTGAATAGCGTAATGGAAAAGTAAAGAGAGAAGATTGCACCATTTATCTGTCAGTTGCGCAGCTGTCGATGCAGGATTGGATGATGTCACATCTGTTCGCTTTAAAATACGGGTAAATGAAAAGTCAGCTAAGTCAGTGATGAATACTAATAAGCTACTAATAACCAAATATGTATAATAATGCACTTGAGTATCTAATGTCACTTATAGTGTGTCGCCAAATACCAAAAATATTGATATGACCACATTATTTCGTCCATGATAATGCTGACGAAATGGTTAACCCATGAAAAAAGGAAAAGTTTTATTTGGACACGTTATATAGAACTTTTAGCATTAAGAAACAGGTGGCCGCGTATTTTGAAAGAAAAATGTTATGACCGACAGGGTGATGCGTATATATAGAGCATGGACATCGAGTTGGGACAAATGTGAGAATTTTTACCCGTCCAACCGCAACATCTGTTGATAGTTCTCCCTGACATGGACGAAGTTGTGGTATGGTGCCTACATTTAATGTCTTTAACCCTGTGAAATGTAGTTAAATATATTAATTGACTACGTAGACATCAGATATTGATTTTTTGTTTAATAATTTGTCCGTTTTTCCACGAGGCACAATTACTTATCATGGACAAAAATCTCAAACGAGTTGTGCAGTATATCTGAAGTGTCATACATCGTTGGATTAAACCATAATTTTGTCTATGTTATTATGTTGATATCTCTATTATGTTTGGCCTTCGTTATTTAGCAGCGGGTTGTAATTGTTAAAAAATAAATATTTATGGAAATGTGTAAGCATAATATGTACAATGCGAACCATAGTTCATTGTTCATTAAAAAAAAGAAGGTTAATTCCATCCGATAATCCAGAAAAAATGTACGAGCAGATAAAAGTAAAAACAAAAGTAAAATTAAAAACTTAAAAATTAAACTTAAACTTAAATTAAAAAAGGATCCAGATTATTTGTCCATGAACGGCTCTCCCAACTTGTCCCAGTCAAGCGTTTGGACTGTCAACCTCGCCACCTCTTCCTCCGCCTCTCCGAGTTCCATGTGTAGTTTGTGCAGTTTTTCACCATCGACCTTCTAATTCGCGTCCAGCATCTGCTCTAGTAATTCACTTTTCGCCCTCTTGATTTCCATGTCCACCACTTCTTCACTGATCCTCTCCTTGGCTTTCATTTGATCCTTGACCATGTAGAGGATCGCCCGGTAGTATGCCGTGGTTTCTTTCTTTCCAATCTTAAATTGGTGTTCTGGATACGTCGGACCATCGTCCACCATGGGTGCTTTCCTCTTGTTGTCCATTCCTGACATTTTGATTTTGCATGTACAACAAAGTAAAATATCAAAAACGAGTCTGCATGACGAGTGATAATGTAACATTCTAACATACTGTAATAAAAAAAATTGTGAGACTACCTTTGCGAATTAGTGTAAGAGATTGTGAGAATATGGAAAAGTGAGCGGTTATATATAGTAAAGATAGTTGAGTAATATATCGGTTGTATCGTATCGATTGAAGATATCGGTTGAGTAATTGCAAAATACTTAATTTTGTATTTGTTTTACAGATTCAATGTATGTAATAATGGTTTGAAATAGGTGCATTCAACATTTACACTGTTTCGTATTAACCAAACTTGGTGGTGATTATCTGTTAATAGTTACGTGGCGCTATAAAATCATGGCTTTTGGCGTTTGGATGGTATTGATGTAGTGGACTTTGAAGACGCGTGAAAACAAAACTTAACTGTTAACGTAACTGTTAATTGTTACAAAGAGTTTGAATTTATACGTGGATGATTTTCAGTGGGTATGATAAACGGTAGTTTATGTGAAATTAGAAAATGCATTTCTCGATGAGGTTAGTTGTGAAAAAAAATGTATATAGTAACTTGAATGTCCACTTTTGGATTATAATATGGTTTACCACAGGAGGAAACTGCATAACTTTGAAAATATATAGTATATGCAACTTTTGAAATTCATACACATTGTCCATAATATTGTGTACATAATTTCATTACGACGATGGACGCGTAATTAAAAATATGATTAACTACTATTTCTTCCCCAGAGCAAGAATAACCCCAGTGAACACACATAACCCTCCCCAAGTGATGATTATAAAATGACACAACATTTTCTCGCGTTCCTCTGAAGCAACTGCTTCTTGTTGAAGCTTAGCCAATTGATCGACAATTTTTGGGTTCGGCGTCGGTTTGACAGAAACAACAGCCCCACAACTTGTTTGCTTATATGTTTCAATAGAATCTTTTAGAGTCTTCGCAAAGATCGAATGTGATCTCGAGCTTCTATAAGACTTACCTTCTGCCACCCGTGTGGCTTTTCTTCGTCGATCCACCCTACGAAACTGTGTGTCGGACATGTGAAATATCTTCTGCCAGGATTGTCATCTGTCCACGCCTTTGCAACAGTGGTGGGTTTGTTGCGCCGACAAAACCGACCTGTCTCGGTTAGTCTGCGGGACCCTATGGTTGCTGATGAACTGGAGGCCAATCTTCCACTCATTTTTTCTCTTTTTCTTTTTTGCTAAAGGATGAGGTAGATGCTGAAAAGTTTGGGGCAGAGACGGTGATTTCCTCTCCAAATATAAGTTTATATATGAAAATTATTTAGAAAAGGTAAAGATTGGGGGTTCTTATTATAATATATAGTTTGCTAATCAATGGGATTGTATGTTATATCTTTATAATATTTTCGGATATTGTAATGGATGCTATTGAATGGACGAAATAGTTCGATACTATAAAGCGACAACCAATATTATGTTATCTGTCGGTATCTCCTTTAAAAATATGGACAATGTTTAGTGGACAATGTTTTCTGCATAGATCCAATAATAAACATTCAAATAAAAATGAAAATAGATACTCTAAAGTTACAGGTTTGATAATAGCGATAATATATGCTAGCATTGGGATGCAGTAAAAAAAGAAGCTAGGATAATGGAATGTATTGGATGGACTAAAACTCTCAATAGTATTTGATATCCGCTACACAGTCCTTCCTCTTGTGACCAACGCGTCCGCATCGAGAGCATGTTTGGTTTTTTGGGAGGGACTTCTCAGCATCCTTAGATAACCAAAAAAAAATCCACAAGCAGTCAACAAACAGGCGCATATAGCATGTTTTGTAAGATGATGTGTATTAACCAAACATTCCTATGTACGTACATAGAAGATAGCCAAGGCAAGTTTGCGTGACGGGTCTTGGCCTTCCGGTGCGGTACTGCTTCTAGGTGGAAAAAATATTATGATCATTCTCTCCAAGATCTGCATCCATTTTTTTGGTTTGGTAAGTGAAGAAGGTTATTATATTTATTTGGTTATTGTAGACCGAGTAGATAATTAAATGGGAGAAAATTTTGGTTGCCTTTTATCCGGGTAAAACGTTTTGACGAGTCAAAAAGGGGGAAATTTTTTTTGAGATGGCAAAACTTAGTCGGGAAACCAAATGTATAGGCGGGAAAATTGAAATTTCAAAACTTTTACTTACAAAGTCTGGTTAGGTTGAATGAGCGGTTATTAAGATACTTAAAAGTGGACAATATCTCATGGACTAAATATGTAATAAAACTTTTTTTAGGTTTTTTTTGTTCAGTTTGTTGGCTTCCGATTAAATTGAGCGGGTTTCTCCAAAATTCAAATTTTGAAATCACTAATGTCTATGCCTCTCGAAATTCTTATAAGTTAGTATTGAAGTCCCAAACCCCAACTTTAGGTGGATATTTGTAGAATGGACCGTCCCGTGTTACAACCACATTTGCTTGCAAAAATCGCAAGCTATGTAGGGAAAGATAGTCTTGATGCCCTCGGAAATTTCCTCGTTTGCAGTCGTGATGGCAACGACGTTGTGCTATCAAAAGAGACATTTTCCACAGTCCGCCTCGATAAAGATGTTGAGTTCGTTTGGTATTCTGACCAATCCTCGCCTTACAAGCACATACTCAGAAAGTTTGTCCGAATGAAAAACCTATATCCACTATATGTCGAGTGCATTCGATTAGCTTGCCACTGCGAAGAAATAGATGCGACGCTTTACATTTTGGACGACATAAAAGGAAGCTTCGAACATGCTCTTTTGTTATATATCATGCTTTCCATCAGCGCATGTCTGGATGTTGATAAGGAATATAACAAGTTCAGGTGCGACCATTCTTTCCCGGAGCTGAAGCGAATGGCTGCACAGCTTATGTCCAACATTGAGGTTATACAGCCTATGTGTAAGGACTCTTACAAGAAAACGTGGTATGTTGATGACTATCCAGCATGTTGGTGGGCTCATGATATGCTAGGGGAGGTTAACGATGAGAGATGCGAGACATGTATTCTATTATATTTTGCCCGTGATGTGTGCAGGATGTGTTAGGTGACTGAACATACTAATGTGGTTTGTTGTTTCCTATCTTATATTTTTTTAGAAAAGCTAGTATGTAGTTCGTTCACTATTTTTTAGTACATGTTTGTACGTCGTACCCTACCTTTTGATAAGCAAGTTTGTTGTGCGTTCTGCGTCCTTTGATAAGCAATTGTGTATTCATGTTGTTTCTAGTTCTGGTCACCTTTGTTTTTATCTCCTGCATGGTAGATACCATTTTAAGAGACAATTACAATGACCATTTACGTTTTTCGTTCATTGTCGTCAAATATGATTAACAATGATTACATAACGACCGTAGTATTAGCCTCCTTTCACCAACTTGTCAACAAGTTATCCTCCATCGTAATGTATAAACAGTATATTTGTCCATTAAATATAATTTTCAGGCCATCAGATCTCTATATTTTTTTTGTTTTTTGTCAAAACTGTTTTTACACACAACATGGTGGACATCATTTTAATGGACTATTTCATTGACCACTAACACATTTTCATCCACTACCGGTCTTTACAAAATTTACTAACATTGACAATGGCACGCGTAACAAATAAATTGATAACAGAGATGTTTGTAATGATATCATCTCATTATATAAACGTGTCCACATGTTGTCGTCCAGATTTATAGATTGACAGTAAAGAAACGTGTCCATAAGTAGTCGTCCATACAATTGTGTTATCCACCAAAATATAAATTTCTTATCATAATGATGCTCCGAATGAAAATAGATTTCCCTCTCCTCCATTAAATAGCATGTCCAAATATTAACTTTCTTTCATTAACTAGCATGTCCAAATAATTTCATCCACATAATGTTCAAGTTAACCCATATAATGTTCCATGGGATGAAAAGCACAAAAAAAACATAAGAGACTGTTTTCCGAGTTACGAACCTTAACATAACATATAAAATAGTTTAGTGAAGACACCACTCAATACCAACCAACCTCCCAGTCTTTCAATCAAACATAAATTTATCCTTGTGAATTGAAATGATCATTTCCCTGTAGATGTCAATAACATAAGCCTTCCTAAAGTTATCGACCATTGCATCATCTATCTTGGACAACCCGTTGTAATAATCCCCATACAAATGTAGCTCCATAAATTTAATGGCCACATGCCCACTGTCCCCACTCCAGATGTTCCGGTAAATCTCTTTAGGTCTTTTAAAATGAAATGGGGCTAGTCCATGTTATTGGCTTGGTGTGAGCTTGCAGAATCTATCTATGAGATAAAGAAGCATGTCAACCATCGGGGCTACAAATTTAGAAAATCAGCATCCTCGTAAATATTCGTGTTGGGTTCAAGAATCTCTACAGACCGGAGCTTCATGTTTATAATCAAACCCACCCAGTGTTCATCATTCCATATCATTGGAGCATAAATGGTGTCCACATCCTCAATCCACCTAGAGCGCTTTCCCATTGCAAATTTTGAAACCAAGTCGCCCCACATAATGCTTATCTTGTGAAATGCAGATTTGAAATGTCGATACCTCCCTTGAAGATGTAATATAAACCAAGGTGAGCTAAAGACAGACCGTTGTGAAGCAAGGACAGTTCCGTGCCTGATCCGGAGAATGTGCATAAGGAGGTCAATATGCTGAAAAAGTTATCAGAAGATGTAACATTTAATTATTCGAATCCACACAAATACCAAAAGGATTATGTGGGGAGTTACATGTACTTACCGATGTGGTGACCCAATTCTGGCTTTTGGCTAGGCTTATGAGGAAATTGTTGTCAACAAAAACATTGTTGTAGATTATGTTCTTAGTGCACATATAAAAGGTTGTAACATCATTAAATTATCGACTACTATATTCGATATCTATCTTTTTCAAAAAAAAGATTTTAGGTTACTAACAAGTTGACGCTTGTTGTTAGCGCCAAATTGAATAACTTGGTTGTCTTTGGTTCAATTGTTAGGAGGAGATCAAGAGGCTCCTGTCGGGCGAAGCTCAGCAGATATATTGCAAGGAGAAAACATAGGAGCCTTCGGTGGTGGAGATCCATCACCCAGGTATACATGCTTTTGTTCCCCTAAATCATCTTTGGGATCTTCATGTTTTGGTTCTTTACCCTTGTCAATGGTCAGCCGTTTGATTGTTGATGCTGCATCCCCTACCTGATAAATAACAATCAGTAATAAAAACTCAAAATGTTGGTTGTTATATATGCAATCAGATCATACCACATCGCTAAGAGATGATTTTGAAGAATCATTGGAACATGGCAATGATTCCCCCTCGGTTTCTTTTTTGTCCATCTACAGTTTTCTGGAGTAATCATTGGAACATGACAATGTGTTAATTATGCAATTTGTAACATACCTCCTTCTCCCCCAAGCCCTCCTGCCTTTTTGACGTACCCTATGGAAAAAGTTTATATTAGAATGGTTGTACAATTGTTTGCTGAACACATTATGGCTTTTGGACGTTGTAATCACCTCTGATTTTTGTTCCTCCCCTCCCTCATTGGCTACTTCACAATCGACCCTGTTGACCACTGTCTCCCCCTCCTGCCTCTACGTAATATAGCATAATCAAAAGGTTTTATGTTTCTACAATATTGGTTTGATATCATTCCTTATCAATGTCTCTCTGTTCTTCAGTTCATCATCACTATCCCCTGAAACTTCCTTCCCCTCCCTTACATCAACTTTTTTAATCTTGCCCCCCCCCACGCATCGTCATCCTGCCATTATGAAGGATATTTTAAATTAACCTTTTTCATTTGACACAAAATGTCTCACCCAGAAGTTAGTTGGTTGAAGGCCATTAGATACCAAATCAGCAGGTATACGCTGGATTAGTTCGATTGGAAAAATGGACATGGGGTCCTCAGTGTCTTCTTTCAAGCTAACCTGCATAGGCATATTGGACACAAAAATATACGTGGTGATAGCAAAGATTCATTCACAATCCTAATCCAATATATATGTTAGGAACAAATACCTCGGGTAACACTTCTTCTGCAGTATGAATCACCTCCAAGGATATTTTATAATTTATTGTCGGCATTTTTTTCAATCACCTTTTTTCAAAAAGCCCCACGACCGTTGTCCATTAATTTATGTCCACATAACAATTTTACGAAATACTAGTTACTGTCCACATAATATTGGTGCCCACAAAACATTTCTTCATGCATTTACGGGATTGTGTCCACACAATCGCGTCCATTAAATCGTAAACTTATCAAACAACGCTCAGTTGTGTGATGAAAATACTTGTTCATCCATCAATTCATCCTTCCTTGGCTGCGTGGATATAACTTCCTCTTCATCTACGCAGTCCACTTCAGTGTGTTCATCGATGTCTATCTGCTAAATATGGATGATTAAAAATTATTTCGGACAATCTTATGAGATAGTACACACAGTCCATGCACCAATTATACATATTTTTTTGCATTTTTCCAACCTCTAGACCCTGATTCATCCCATCTCCGGTCATCTTCTTTGGGGATTTGATTGCGTCCCAATCTACCTCATCCATCAATCTTTGTCTGCTCCTGATTTGTTCAATCGTAGTTAGTTGTCCTGCACAAAAGCAAAAAAAATGCAGCTATACAACATATCATTTACTATCGCATCTGGTTAAAACCATTACCTCTCCCTTATGCATCTCTTCAATTTTTTTGCCTTCATCATTCTTCCGTTTCTGCCATCTGTCCTCACCATTTCTAGTCACATCCACCTTTCCTTGTCCATCAGCTGTTGTCTGCATATCGTTGTTACAAATTTCTCTTCTATTAATGTGACATTTTCCCCCCAAAATTTCAACATCCATACAATTATCTCATGAATTGTAAACCAACCATTCATTACCTGGGCTACTGGCTCCTTGAGGTCGTCAATAACATCTCTAACCGCCTCGTATCCAGCCCAAGAATTGTCTGTAGACTCCAAAGGTGGGGGACCATCTGCCAGTTTTGAAGAGCTGGTTGTTGCATACTCCCGAGACAGTGGAGTTTTCTTCCCCACCACAGTACGACGAGCTCGGTAAACATGCCCTGCACTGAAGCATTTAAGCCTCAATTCAAGCTGCTTGTTCTTTGCAGATAATCTCTTAAGCTCCGAAGCAACCACTTACAGCTTTGTCTCCGTAACCACCAACCTCTGCTTTACATCCAATGTGTCTTCATCCTCAATGTTATCCTTTTTCCGATCTCCCTGTTTATCTTCTTTTTTGATGATTTTCTTTAGACTTTGGTGACACAGGAGTCTTTGAAGCTGTCTTCCGTACCTTCTTTCAATAATATTCTTCTTGTGAATATCAGCTTTTGATACTTTACCAAGTGCAATTTAAGGCAATGAACCATCGCCACCATGCCAACTAGCTTTTCTCAAAGTGTGATTCCTTTCAATCAAACCTTCCATGTACAAAACACTAGGGTCTTTGTACTCTCCATCCCAATGAGCCCATCCCTCTCGTTCCCACTCAGCTGACTGGCTAATGGTTGGGACGACCTTCAGCTAATTAACACAAAACGAAAATATGTTACCCAACCTACAAAGAACCTACCAATTACAATATTTTAAGTCGGAACTCTTACATTGGGATCATTTTCAACCTGAAGTACAACTTTCATTGTCACAGTGGTGACCTGAGGTGTACAAACAAAGGACGCATCCATCAATGTTCTATTGTTAGCAGGATCTGGTAATTTGGCCACCAGACCAGATATGTTCTGAAATGCAAGCAACTGCAAGACCAGAGGGAATCCTTGTAGACTCATCGTTTGTTGTTTTAGATTTTGCCTAAGCATCTCCACTGGTTTATCGAGTTGATGCAACAGTGTGCATAAATGACTCTCTCCCCCATGGAAAGCTCATAAAGTTGTCTAAGTCCTCCACCATTTCCACAAACTTAGGAGATGGTCGACCCCCTTGATATCTAGCAACAAGCACACCATCGACTATCAAAATGAGTGCAAGATGTATCCTCCTCCAACTTGGCATGTCATTTGTTGAAGCCAACATTTCATATATATCACCAAGCGTAGTTTTAGTATCATTTCCTATTAGTTTGTACCAATACGAATTATTTCCAGGTCTTGGGGGATTGTATTTAAACACATAATCATCCGAGAAATCTCCACAATACAGACCAGTTATAGTTCCAAACTCAACGATAGAGAATCTGAGGGGTTGTCCACCAAACACTGTCCACATGACAAACTTTTTTTGTGGGCTAGTTGTCTCGATAACAAAGCATGGATCAGCTTGGAAGAGGTTGGGCATCGGTTTACAGGCAGGTCGAACAGCGCCCCAAACGGCGAATCTCGTGTGACCTTAAACTCTTCTGAGCCTTCAAGTTTCTGCCGAATAAAGGATAAGATGTCTGCTTTAGAATAGACATTTAGCCGTCCGTCAGGGTACCTATCGGTTTCAAATAATCTCTCCGACAGCCTAAAGTCGGCGGATTCTACAGTACCTTCTGCATTTCGCCGGAAAAAAAAATTAGGGTTTTGAACACCCGTGTAAACACATTCAATTTGTCTACAGCAAAAAAATAAAAAAAAATCAAGCCTTTTGCCTGTCATTGAAGTTTCTTTTCTTTGTCGGCAACTGGTCGAAATCGCTTCTTCTGTTCTTCAAACTCGTCGGACCACCGTAAAGCTTCTCAGACACGGTTAACAACAGGGCGTTGGGGATCTTTTCAAAACAAGATTATCCAGCAATGACAGAGAACCAATAATGATCTATATTCCTTAGTTGCAACCAAGGAGGAAAAACTATGCACGAATGTGATTTCGTATTTGGCGACAATGGTGGATCCAATTTTTTTTTTAAACACACAAAATGCACCTTTTGAAACGAAACCGTTTAATTCCAAATAAGAAATTGTTTATTAAGTATTAATTCATATTCTTTTCTCTCTCTTTTTTGCATTATCTAGTTAGGGTTATAGTTAGTGTACTTAAGGGTATATATGTAATTGAGTATGGTGAAAGTGCTCAAGAGTTCAAAAGTGTCTATTGGTGTAATTAAAATTACAAAAGTGTCTATGTGTGTTATTTTCCCTTACATAAAAATATTAGTATTGAGACTCTTATTTTTATATTGAGAACATTATATACTTTGACCTGCTTGTTGGAGATGGTCTAAAACTCACAAAATGTCCATTATTTATTGTATTCTACCCTTAACACATAGACTTTTTGTATTAATTAGACGTTTAACAAAAAGTTGTGTCAAGTCTGAGAGACTAAGAGCAAGTGCAATGGTGATACCCAAGAGGAGTCTTTAGAAGAAGTTTTTTTTGAATTTTTAATTATTATTATTATTTTTTCAGATTAAAAAAAAAAAAGAAAAAAAATACCAAACAATCGCGGGCCGCCACGTGTCGTGGAGCCCGCGAATAGTGCAAAAGACTCACTAACGATCCTTATTTAAAGACTTTAAAAACTTGATCCTTAGCTTTTGGTGGAGCCCAATAATTATTTAATTATTTTTTTCCTAAGGACTCCCTCTTAGAGCATGTTTATTCAGGTATCTTTGGTGGGGTTGTTAGCAAAAAAAAGTAGGGGTGGGTCTCACTTTTTTAAAAAAATCGGTTCTTGCAGTTCCTAAATAAGAAACGCTTTTTGAGAGGTTTTTGCATTGTACGTGGGCCCCACCGCTACGTGGCGGCCCACGATTGATTCTTTTTAATTTCGATACTCAAAGGTCGAATACTTGGCTAGAATAGGTTCAGATCATCGGCCGATTCTAATGACTTATAACTACAAACCAGAAAGATATCGAAATCATTTTCGGTTTGATAAACGATGGATTGGTAAAGAAGGATTGATAGAAGCCATAGAGGTTGGATGGAAGCGAACACGGAACTTTAGGGAACCCATGTTTATGGATAAAGTACAAAACTGTAGGAACTCTATCTCTTGGTGGAGGAAGAACAATGTTCTACCAGGAAAGGAAAATCTAGAGGCTTGGCAGGCTAAATTGGAAGAGGCTCAAAACGAT